>JARSSU010020202.1:0-49243 GCA_029619165.1 Eurosta solidaginis | reverse complement strand
TTAAAACATTTTCCGGCTGCGTCGAGCATGCATAATGGCCGGTATGCTGATAGTGAATTCAGTGAGACCTTGAACTGAACATACCAGAACATCTTCAGTTAAGCTACATTGCCTTTTGCTTCTTTCAATTCTTCGCAGAACGGAAGTTTATCTATTTTATTAGTTGGTCAAGTTTCCCAGAAAGTGGATTCAGAGCACAAAAGTAGAGTGGTCAGACAAATGTGGTTGCTTACTCAGTAGCAGAGTCACATCCCATTACACTCGTGTACTAAGGTATTGTTCAATATTCTCTGAAACAACCACTAAGATATATGTATATCTGCATTTCAAATCTAGAATGAACTCACGAGTCGTTGGCTAGCATTGCTCTTCACGCTCGCTTGTCTCTTCGTAATTTTTCTAACTTCTGTATGTTTGTAGCGAACATAAACAGTCACACCATAATACACATACGTTTTAATAAGCATGTATATGTGTTATATGAGCTTATGTGCGTCAAGTGCATTCATTTTAGTTTTATTGTTATTGCAACAGCTATTACAACTAGTTTTATAGTTGTTACAGTTTAGTTACTATTTTTGTGCTTGTGTTTGGTTCATTCACTTCTTAAATACAGAAAGAAATATTGTTATTTATTTCCTTCGTTTCAGTGAGAGCTTTTATGTCAACTTTTTATTTTTATTTTGTGCTTCGAATTGTATGCTTCTATCCTTCCTTGCTTCTCAACTCTATAGTATTTCATTCCTTGTTTTCTTGAGCTCCCATTGCTTTTTCCATATTTATTTCGCTTTCTGCCATCTCGTCTACTTTCGTCTTCTACCTCATTGTTTTTTGCTTATTTGGTGTTGTTACTATTTCTTGGCACATCCTTGTTGTCAACAAGAATTGTAAAAAACAACTTACAACAATAATAGAAACGTCACAACAATAGCATTGTGGCTTGAAGGAAACAAAAGGGTAGCAATAACAGCAACAACGAAAACAATTGCAGCTGTGGCAACAAATACTCATACTAAGTATTGTACTTGTAGACACTTCAAAGTAAATAGTTGTTGGTGGCAAGTTTTAAGCAGACTTTTAGTAGAATTTAAAAGTAATACAAACATATTGTGTATAAGGGTGGGTCGCTCCGTACATTGCCAGATTAAGACTCTACGCAAATTTCTAGATTATAACGGCCGTCTTGCGGTGATCGGAAACTGTTTGGGTTCGATTGAACTGGCTGGGCCGTAAGGACTTCACATAGACTGAATGAGTTCATGGTGTTACCAGAAAGTTTGTTTAACGACCAAACTGTAAAAACCACTATCAAAACGAAGTCATATTTTATAAAATAAAATAATTAAAAAAATGTTTAAGTTAGCCGTTTTATTGAAAGCAATACATACATTGCGTAATACTAAACTAAAAGCTAGAAAATAATTACGTAGGTCCTAGATACTAGTCACCACTCTCCTCACCCATCTAGGGGTTTGATCAGGCAATTAAATAAAAGCGTTGGACGCGTCAAATTTCCATAGATAGTCACAAGTATGATCAACTGAACCTTAATCAGGTTATGCTACGTCTCACATCTCTCCTATATTGATGAGGAGTGTCGATGACTAGTACTTGGGACCTACGTAATTATTTTCTAGCTTTTATTATTAATAGTACACTTAATGTAAATATTGTTTTCAATCAAATCGTTTAACTAAAATTTTTTTTAAATTTTTTAGTTTTTCAAGTTGTTAGTCTTTATTTAATCGCCTTTTATTTCTCATTCTACTTCATTAATTTAGTGACACGTTATTACAAGGACTCTTTCCTGACAATTTGTTACAATCTAAGTCCTCAATACATAATCCTTCAAAAGACTTTACTCGAATCGGCTGCTCGTATGCTTGTCCCTCTCGAACTCCAAAGTATTTTGATGTTACTTCTGCGGGACTGTATCGTAATATTTTTCCAAATATGAGCCAAATCGGACCAAAAACACGATTTTTAAATAGTCTCTATCCTTGTGCCACCTGGCGCCGATTTTTCTTCATATGTCGCTTTCTATTCATGTATGTATTATGTGTTCCAAATATGAGCCAATCGGACCACAAAATACGATTGTTTTGGAATATCTCGATGCTGCGCACCAGCGGCGATTTTTGAATATTTAGATCCATGCGCCACCTGTCGGAGTTTTTTTCTTACTATTGCATTGTCATCGGTTTTGAACTATATTCCAAGTTTCAAGCCTGTAGCTTATCGGGAAGTTACTTAAATTTTAATTACAAAATTCGTTCACAACGGCCGGCCTGTCAAGTCAAGCCAAATAAAACCGTTTAATAAATCAATCCTCTTGGCAAGTACTAGCAGCTTCTGGAACCTAAGCACAAGCTGCTTCTAGATGATAGCTTTAGCACTCCCAATAGCTGGAGTCTTAGCCTGACAAGGGCAGATCACAAGCACAAATGTGCTCAATCGTTTCCTCCTTGAACTGGCACTTCGTGCTTCTGCTATCACTGACCAAGCCTAATTTAAAAGCACGCGACGCCAAAAGGCAGTACCCAGTCAGAAATTCCGTCACGTGCCGAAAAGTCGTCTCTTTTAATGAAAGAAGTAACTTTGTTAGTCAAATGTGGTAAGACTTACACGGCTTTCCTGCTTGCTCGCTAATATGCAAATCTCATCTTCTCTTAATTTTACACAATCTAATTCGGACACCTACGGGGCAAGCTTCGAGGAGTGCGATCTTTTTAGCTAGATCATACGCTTTTTTTTAGGATGAATGCTCCTCCCTATCCGATTATTTCCGGGAATCGCTTATAATTTTCCACAATTTAAGGTGATTATTGCCTTATTTCTGCATGGCTGTCAATATAAACGTTGACGCGGCTGCGGTTTAAGATATTTTCATCTAGGGTTTTTTATTGCTTTGTTTACAGCTATAACTTTCGCCTGATCTAATTGCGCTAGAGTGATCTGGCAGCTGTATGATTTGTTTATTTCCTGATAAGCACAGTATGCCGCAGACCGTACTGCTTTCATTACTTTAGACCCATCGGTGTATACGTGAATCGCCTCGTTCTCCTAATGGATATTATTATTGTGGCTTTAAGAGCCCCTCGTAGAACAGGTACGGAATCAGGTAATCTGTTTGTCCCATTATTGTAACGCTATATTAAAATGCACAGAGCCGTTTGGCTTCTCCTGGCGGGGCGGGAGGGAGGGAGAGAAGAGATAAAGAGAAGATATATAAGAACGGAAGAAGGTGGTTAGTTTTAGGTACTTAGTCGCATACCGTGCCCAATTAGCAGATTTTAATGCACATTCTTCTGGAGCAAATTGCTGTTTTTCTTCATATGAGTAGTTGTGCGTCATACAAACCATTTGGTAAGGTCATAAAAACTGCTTATATTTTAATATGCAGTCTCTGTAAATGCTGTTGAAAAAGATCCCTTTGTTTCAGTATGCACAACTGGTCAGAATGCTGTCATAAAGACAGTGATCCTAAATACTACTGTCCTAAACCTTTTTAGTAAGTCCTCGGTTACATCCGTTCGGATTCGGGCAGACCGCTAACTCCTGAATCCGCTATTATGCTCCTTTAGATTGATGTATGGTATGATGCATCTCGACTGCCTCTGACTGAGCCGCACCGGAAAGCGTTTGAGGATACTACCATGGCCATTCTGTCTCGAGCTTCAACAGTCAGACTTGCGAAGTCTTACTGCCGAACAATTTGCTGTTTCAGAAGTAGCTGGTTAAGGTCATTTGGACACGAGCTTTGTGCATCTGCAACGACGCACAGATACTTTACTCTGTGAGGGCGGTACAGTTTAAAAGATCAGTCAAAACTGTTGTGTTTTGTTCTAGTTAATAGACAATATCAACTCTCTTCTTGTCTCCGAAGGTTTTGGGAAGTGTTATCGATATTGATGCTCCTTTGTCGGATATAGATACGTTTCGGTAACAAGCATCGTTTAGGTACTAGCCGATATGTGGAGAACGATTTAATATGACCAAATCGAACTTTCAAGGCTATCCCAACCGTAGAGGTTCCATGAAGAAGGTGGGGTCACCACAGCCTCTCCTCTGTATAATATCATTGCATCCGGATTGGCTTTACGTAGGTGAGGTTGACAACTGCGTTCGGAAGCTATAAATTGCGCCAATTAACCCCTTGCGTGCCTATCAACTCCGTCTTACAGGGGGTTTAGTTAAGCTCGCTTTCGCTGCCCAGCTTAAAGCCTTCGAATTTAGTGTTCGCATATCTACCCGCACTAATATTCAAATATGTATGCGTGCATTAAAAGAACACAATAAACAGCAATAACAATAGCAGCAATACAGACATCAGCTGCAGCAGACATGCTATCATGTTGCATGTTGCATGCGACAATTGTCACTACCAATATTTATGAACATACATACATACCATACATAGGTATAGTAAGTGGCACTGCCACTCCCCGCCATGCGCTTTGAATTGTCACTTACACTTTGCTGCGCTTTCAAAATACCTCTTCGGTTGATACTCAAACTGCATGTGCCTTTGCTGTTGTTACTGCTGCTGCGGTTACTATACACTGCTATAATAACGGATGTGGCACATTGCACATTGCAACATTCACCGTTTACCGTCTTCAGTTTGAATCGAGAGTTTTCATGACTTCCTGCACTTAAGCAGCTCAAACCAGAACTTTTACGATAGGAGGTTTTCTTGTAGAGAAGAAGAAAAATAACTGCATCAACTTCATTTTCAGAAACAACAAAAACTGAAGCTGCAACGGAACGGATAGAAGTACATAGTAGTTGCTGTTGCATCATCGTGATATATACTCAAATACATATATACAATTTCACGTCTCTATGTATATATATTTTACTTATTTACATGTTTTTTTTCTCCTTTGTTGCTTTTACTGTTGTTTTCTAAGGTGGCAGGACAATCGAATGCCCATCCTAACGGAAGACGGAAGAAATAAAAATTGAACTACTGCACATCCGCTGTAGCGTCATACTCCATCGAAGCGACGTAGAACTGCTAAATTGTATACAGCAACCTATTTAAATTTATATTATGAAAATTTATACTGATTGGCATGGTGGAGAAAAGGGAATGTAATCAGATGAGACAGCAAACAGCTACACACATGAACACAACGCCAATAGCGTTGACAATATAACGCACAAATGTACATCACACACAGATTTGACTTTAAGACGCTCATAAGTGAAGTAAGCGAATACATTTTGAAGTTGTACACTGTAGTGCTGTAAGTAAAGCGCATTTTATATACAGAAGATTTTGAGTTTATTTATTCGAGAGTCCGTGACTTGCACGATAGGAGTAAGCACAGAACTATCGTAAAATTTTAAGATTCGCGTTAGTAAATATCGCCCACTTCAAATTTCTATAGAACGCTAGCAGATATCAGACTATAGCAAATTCATCTCGTGCAAAAATACGTCCTTATTTCTCATACTGCTCTAAACCGTCGAGAAGTTCGGGCAGTTGACTCCGGATACTGGAAAAAGAAAATGTACATCGTGAATCAACCAACCAGAAATCAGATGGACTCTTCATTGAACTGCCACACATTTCTCCGTAGCGAGGCCTTACAACGATCATTGAATCATGCTCTCGTTTTTCACAATACACCAATCTTGGAGAGAATCTAACAGAAATTATTTGATACTTAAAAATTGAAATGAGGCAGTTTTGGTTGGCATCAAAAAGCGTTGCTTATGATTATGTATATGCGGTTATGGTTGAATTTAGCTTGTCCTGTTTCACCCGAACTTAGATTTCTTTATTTGTTTCTTTATAATTTTTGTTGTAATCAGATATATAGATAGAGTGGGCGTCTATAAAATGTGTGCAAAACAAAGAATTATTATATTCGACTAGAATTATTATCGCTACAACAACAACAACAACTAGAAGACCCGCAGACGTGTCCTGCCCTAATTTGGCCAATCTGCATACATCTTAATAAGCTTTTTCCGTCTTACTCTGCTCTTCACTTTTTCCTATCCTTTTATTCACTCCTCCCTCCGTCTTTTTTCGCTTCATCTATCTCCATCTTCGTCTCATTCTATCTCTTTCTCAATCTCCTTCTCTCTTTTCTCTTCTCTCAATTTCTTCTCATTCTTTTGCATCCCTTATTGCCTGTCCCAGAAGGTGGTATGTATTTATTCCAGTCCCAGTCCCAGTCCCATTCCGAGTCTCAGTCCCAGTCCAAGTCCTAATCCCAGTCCCAGTCCGTCTCTGGATAATAAATTACTGTGTACTAAAGCACTCATGAAACAGCTTTCATTTGATATCCATATTCTATAAACACATCTCTAGGGTTACCCGGGTCCACGTTTTGGCCTATATCTCGAGGCCCTAGTCACCCAGTCACCTATCCTATATTTCAAGTTAGATCAAACTACACACGGGGTGCAAAACAAATTCAAAATCGGTTCAGTAGTTTAGGAGTCCATTGGCCTCAATTGTGTGACACGTGTTTTTTATATATTAAGATTTGCAATCAATGGATACAGCACAGGAAAGAATCGGGTCTCTTCTTCAAAGCTGTACAAACTCAAAAACAAACATTTAGAGTTAATAATATTCAAAGGAATATCACCTCACTTTTAGAGGAAGACATAGAAATTCAAGAGATTCCAAGATACATGAGTGGAAAGCGTTTATATGGCTGTATCCAATGAAAAATCTTTCACAACTACAGCAGTCATTACAATAAAATAAAACAACTTCTTTCCGCGCATAAGCAAAGTCAAATTATAGAAGAAAGGCAACAGCAAAAAACACATTGAAAAAATTTCGAATACCAAACAATATGTGAACAGCAGCAAACAATTAAACGCAATGTTGGATAGGTAAGCGGAAGTATGCTTTGGCATAGCATTGTGGGCAGCTATTAAAATATACACTCACACATGCAGGGAAATGAAAATCTAGCAGATATAGAATAACAATTTCATGCTCAGCAGCTAAGGGAGTAACAATGGGTGTGACCATATTTAGACGTGCAATAATCCACACACACACACACACATTTGCTCCGTTGTAGTATTTACAAATCGCTCACAACAATGATGAAATGAAGCGCAAATATACAAAGTCATAGAGCTTGTACAACAAAATAAGTTATACCAAACAGAGGATGAGTTCAAACCTGAAAGTTCAATAATGAAGAATAAAAGTGCTAACTTTGATACGGAAGACACTCATGTGTCATGCTATATTTTCTAAAAAACGGTAGTTTCCATTATTTTGTTAGGACATCACAGGCGTTCTAAGATAAAGTGTAGGAAAAATTGAATTTTGTTTACGAATATGATTGTAGGCTGAGATAGATTAGGTCAATAAAGACCTCACGTTGATTGAATATGCACATAGTGCTACCAGAATTTGTGTGATAACCAAACAGAAAATCCCCAGTTGTGTACCAGGACTTAGGTTATAGAACAACTCCGTCCGCTTGGCAAATACTAGAAGTTTTCTATAAATTAGCTTAATTGCTGCTTCGAGGTATGGAAAGCCTGCTGCCTCTAGTACCTGGTGCCTGACCTCGCGAGCGCAGGCCATGAACACAAATATCCACAAAAGTTAGGTTGAACTGGTCGGTCAATAAAGACCTCACATTGACTGAATGTGTCCATAGTGCTTCCAGAATTTTTTGACGGCCAAACGGAAAACCGCCAATTGGGAACTAGTACTTTTGTTATAGAATAACTCCGTCCTCTTGGCAAATACTAGAAGTTTTCTTAGTGGTCAACGCTGGTTTCCCCACCCGCTCGATTAAAAGCTTTCCTTCGAAACAAATATAAGTTATGCCAACACATTTATCCATCTTTCGGCGTTCAGGTAGGCGCTGAACCTGACAGCCGAAAGATGGATAAGATGTGTTGGCATAACTTTTATTTGTTACTCAGTTTGCATGAAAGTATAATAATCATGAGCAATATATAAGACTTTATTGACCTAGAACTTTCGGGTAAGGATACCCTGAAGTGGGATTTGTCATAGAGGGCAGCAACGGTGGGGTTATGGGTAATGCCAAAATTATTGATGGAATCAACTTGCACTAGAGTTTACAAAATTCGAGCTTGCTGATAATTTTTTTATAGCAAAAGTTCAATTGAGAATGTCATATAGTAAACTAAAGGACAATTTCTTTGACCAACAACTTTTTTGATGTGCAAAATTTTTTGCTAATGGTATTCGGAAACCCAGAATGTAATGTAGGTGTAATCGTAAGCTTAGCCTTGGGAAGTAGTATGCTGTGTGAGTAAATACGAATGTAAACGTCAGTGCAATTACTATACTATAGCTCAATGCGGAAATAATGTATGTACATATCGACTGCTGAGTGGGATATCAACCTACCTCGGCTACCGTTTCAAAAACGCCCTATCTGAGCTCAAACTAAATACATATTGACGTTAGCTGGGGTGTTAGTGAAAAAAATTTGAGAAAGCGCGTTTTTCAATCAACTTCTGAAATAGGACGTTATTCAAACGGTTTTCGAAGCGGTAGCCGATATAGGGTGATCCTCCACTCAGCAGTCGATATGTAGTAGAGTTCATATGAGCTGCATCATGCATCAAATTAAGGCAAGAAGTGCTATCAATTTCTTCGTCGAAGTGTTTACGGGTTGTTATCAATAAATTATCGGTTTGTTATCGACGGATCATGTTCCTGTTATCTATTTCTTTTCAACGAGGTACAGACGAATAACCAATATAATATTGAGGTATTATAAATTTGCTATCAACAGCAATGGTTATAAATGAGTAACCAATTTTTTTACCGACGAGTTATAGAGTTTTATTCGAAAAGTTATGAATTATTTATCAAAAAATTTTCGATATTTTTAGCAGAAAATTATCGATTTGTTATCGAAAAATTATCAATTTTTATTGAAAAACTTACCTACTTGTTATCAAAAACTCTCGAAAATTTATCTATTTGTAATTGGAGAATTATGAATTATCTATCGAAAAGTAATAGAGAAGATATAGGTTTTCTATAAAAAGTTATGGCTTTGATATCAAAAAATCATCGACTATCGACATGTTATCGATTTCTTATCGACGACTCATCGGCTTATTATGACACAGATACCGACAAACTGCAATATAAAATCGCTGAAGCATCGGTAACCCATCCCTCAATAAGAAACAATGAAGTTAGCTCTTTTGTGATTTAGTTATCTTAAAATATAATTAGACATACGCCTGAATCTTTACACATCGAACTTCACGAGGACTTGAACGTCACGCCTTTTTACACCAGCTAAGTAATTCAGAGCAATGTTCAGTTGTACATAGCAGGCTATTCACTTTATTTCAAAAATAACGCCGTTTTAAGATTAAGTGCAACTCCTGTATCCCAACAAAGTTTCTCATATCATAGAATTGAAGTAAATTTAAGAGCTTAAATTTTTACTGTAACAACATATAATTTCTCTTCGTTTCCTTATAGAATTATAATTACTTTTTGGAAGGGTAAGTGCCAACCCACTAAATTAATACGCATGTAAACTTAGAGCATCAACAGGATACCATAACACATCATTCTCATTATCTACAAACAATGCGTATATATGGCGAATTAGAAGACCAAAAAAAACATTCGGAAACACATAAACAAACGCATCTCATTTATTTATAAATTCCCAGCTGACTCATTAGTCAAGTCGCATCAAATATTACAGGCAAAAGCAAAGGAACGGACGAAGCAGACATATAAGTGTCAGATAGGATAACGTAATATGAACACACACACAACTACAAAATAATATTTATGCGTAGATACCCAACAGAAAAATTGCACTGCAAAACCGGTTCTGGCAAACAAATTTTGATATGTCACATTATAGGGGAGTTCAGAATGTAAACAAAAGCAAAGTGCAAGCTTAAGCGAGGAATAGAGAATGTCAGAGTAGGTGTTGGCTCTCACGGCAGTGGTCTGCGGGAACAATGTACTCTGTAGAGTTTATATGAGCGAAATTAGAGAACAAATCAGTTAAGGGGAATTTATTTAAGGCAGAGAACCAAGTCGATCATGAATAAAGCAGAAAGTGAAATGATAAAGGAAAAGAGTTAAATGCAAAACAGCGGGAACAGAAAGACAGAAAGAGCTGTATAGTAAGAATTTCGATAATGGTCAAAGTCGCCGACACAAGGCAAGGCCATCAAAGGCAAGGAATGGAAAGAACAGGTTTTGGTGTAGGTGTGTTATCGACAAGGTATTGATTATTTATGGAGGTGTTGCTTGCTATCGATAGCAAAATCTACCGATGAGTTATCTAGTTTCTATCCACGATTAATCGGTTTTAAATCGGAAAGTGATCGTTACGCTGTCAAAAATTTACCGATTTTTTATCGCAAAGTTTCGATTTGTTATCAGAAATTTACCGCTACGCTATAGAAAGTTATCGAGTGTTTAAAAATTTTTTAGCGGCGGATTATAAATTTTTTATCCAAAAACATAGATTTGTTATCGAAAATTTGATTTTTTGTTATCAAGAAGTTATCAATTTAGCATAAAAAAATATCCGATTTGTTATCGGAATCTTACCAATTTTTTATAGGCATATTATTAATTTCTTAACGACTACCCTCGCTTTCGTATGAAACAGATACCGTCGATATCAAATCGATAGCTCGACGATGATAGTTCGCTATCGATAAAAAGCCCAAAATAAAACAATAACTTGTCATTTTTCTCAAAAAGTCCGAATAATTTGTTTCTGGTAAAGTTGTTTCTGTTATAATTTAACTTCAATGATCGAAAAAATAACGATTTGTTATCGAACATAATGTGACGAACACTAAGTGATACTGACATCACTAATCTGATACTAAGTAAATAAAGCTACAACAACAATAACGCAAGCTGCCACACTTGTATGTACGCAAACAAATTAATCATCATGTACAAACATGCATACAAGCAGCAGAGAGATACTCACAAACGCATGTCATCATCAGCTACTACTTCGCTCACACATACACACGCATATAGTTACACACTACAAATACACGGCGTATGGCTAGTGACCAGGTAGAGGATTCTAGAAGAAGAAAACGTCTAGACATTTGGGCAGAGAGTATAAAAGCAGCAGCAGCTGAGTAGTCCGTAATCAGTTTGATTTAAGCACGCTATCAGTTGCGAAGTGAAGTTTAATTGTGAAGTACTTTCAGAGTAGTCTAATAAAGACCATTTTGCATATTAATATTGGAGTCATTTATTCGACAATTTAGCGATACGATTAGCAGATTGCAAATAGGCGGAATTTCACTAAATTCGTTACAAACATTATCTATTTTTTATCAAAAAATATTGATTTTTTAAAGAAAAAATATTGATTTTTTATCGAAAATATACAGATTATTTATCGAAAATATATATCTTTGCTATCACAAAAAATGATTAAAAATCGAAAAAATTCCTTTTCTTATAGAAAACAAATATTAACTTTTTCTCAAAAAAATATCAGTAAAATGATTTTTTTGTCTTGTTATCGTCGGCCCACAGATGAGAGCAATTTTATGTTATCTTTTATATGTAAGTGGTACCTGTTTCATATTTCGACATATTATCGATAGCATATCGAAATCATTTCAATAAAAATCGATCTTTTTTCGATAACAATAGATACATTTTCGATAATAAATCAATAACTTGACGATAACAAATATATACTTTTTTCAATAACAAATTATAATATTTTCCATTACCAGTCGGTATTTTATCAAAAACAAAACGTTATCTTTTCCATGACTTTCTAACAGCAGTTCTATAACTTTTTGATAGTAAATCGATAGTTTTTTCGATACCAGATCGATATTTTTTGAATGGCAATCGATCTTTTTGATAACAAATTGATACTTTTTCGATAGGAAGTCGATAACTTTTCGATAACAAATAAATATCTTTTCTTTTTATATATTTTTTCGATAACAAAATTATTATTTTTTCTATTATTTTAAGATAGCAATTGTGTTAAAAATTCTACAACTTCTCGATAATCTTTCGATATTAAATTGATTTTTTTTCGATGGCAAATCGATTTTGTTTCAATAACAAATCGATAACTTTTCCACAGTTTCACCATTTCTGTAATGATAACTCTTTGAAAACAATTGTTATCGACAATAAGATAAGAAACTAATAAAATACTGATAACAACGCGATAGTAATGACAGTCTGCTAACTTTTCGTATCTGTTAGATGGTTCCAAAATATTTCCGATGTGATACCCAAACTGGCGCTAACATAATTCCAAAAATTTCTCGACTATTTACAGACCCAGATAAGAGATTTTCCATTCACGGAACCTTTTTTCTTTACAAAATAACAGTTTTAAAAAACCTTAGGCAGAGAATCACACTTAAAGACCGCAGTGTTAGTCAGAAAATATGTGAAAATTAAAATTAATAAATGAGAAAGACCAAAAAAAAATTAAAATTAAACAAAGTCCTTTTTTGCTCTTGGATATTGGATAACCCGAATTGTTTTGGTTAACCGTTAAATGCAATCTCTGTTAAAGAAAGAGTTAGATAGTAAGCAGTGCTGCCGTAGCATTTTTTATTTTTGAAAATCTGTTACATGCTGGCTATGTTCTACATAAATGCAAGCTTACGCAAAGCTTACAAATATATATAAATATTCTGATATCCCCATCTCTTTCAACCTCCTGGATATAAGAGCACATTTTTTGGGTTACTTTTCGATAGAGTTTGCCGCCATAAATCTATGCATGCAAAGGGTTAGTCAATAGTAACTATTCTAAATATATTTCGTATCGTTATGCATTTTTAAGTAAATCGATACCTTTTTTGAGTATGTGGTTTTGTAGCTCGATCAATTTTAGTATCATAAAGAACAAACTAAAGTTCTCTCAAATTTCGCGTAAACTTTTGACAATTTTCTCTCCGAACGTTGTTTCAAATTTTTTTTTCATACAAAAAAATTTACAAAATTCATTTTAATTTTACTAATATTTGTGTTCTACACCCGAATATGTCACCCTTTAAACACTTTTTTATGCAAACATTCAAATTTGTAGTAAAGATACAGTGCCAGCTTTACAGAAAGGATATTTTTATTGTGATTTATGAAATGCATGTTGGCAATAAATGTGTGACACAAAATGGGAACAATAACAACAGTGACAGTGACAGATGTGTGATAAGTTTTTTTTATAACTTTTTTAATAAGAAGCTACAAGCAGATATAATAAGACATAACATGACACAAGAAAAAAAATACGATTTAAAACGAACGCATGGAATTTCGAAACATGGGCTTGTGATATGTAGTATAAAACCTCATGGATATCACCATAGTAATATTTTACGTACTTTAACTGGAAGTGGAATGTAGTAACAACAAGTAAAGGTGTCTAAGTTCGGGTGCAACCGAACATTATGTACTCAGCGTGAGCTTCAATTGTCCATTTTCATTCAGATAAATTACTTTTCTACATAACACGTGGCACCGCCCGTTTAAAGAAAAATGTCTCCCCATTTCCTCTTACAGTAAAACTGATAAGTGAAATATCATTGATTCAAACTATTTTTTGTTAAGTTATAGGATATTAAACTAGTCTACGACCCTTTTAAACCTTTTAAATTTTGTTTTATATCTAAGTTGCCGTGGTCTTTAATCGATCCCGTCCATCTTTACTAGAAATATTTCCTGCTATAGCAAAAAAATTTTTTACCCAATTTTATTACGATCCCTTAATTTTTCTTCGAGGTTGTGGCTCCCGAAACATAGAAAATTGCTTAGTCATAAAAGGGGCGGTACCACGCCCACTTTTTTAAGTTTGAAGGTTTTCCTATTATTGTTTATAAATCTAGTTGGGAAATGAAATACCATCGATATACGGCTCTTTTTTGCAAAAGATATAACTTATTTTATTCATCCATGGACTCTTTTAAAAATGGGCGTGTCCTAAACTGATTTCGTAACTTTTTCTTCAAGGGCATTCGTATAGTAAAGGAAGCTCTCTGCGAGTTTCGTTACGCTAGGTGTCACCATTTTTGATTTATGATTAATAATATTTATCAAATTGATTTTTCCACAAGTGGGCGGTGCCCACCCCGTCTTAAAAGGTTTTTCAAAATTTTTAACAAGAGTCTCAATATCAGTCCACATGTCAAATTTCAACATTCTAGGTGTATTATTTACTAAATAATCAGGGGTTTTGTGTTTTCCCAAAATGTTATATTTATATAAAAAGTGGGCGTGATTATCATCCGATTCGCTCATTTTCAATACCAATCTATTCTGGGTCCAGATAAGCTAGTGTACCAAATTTGGTGAAAATATCTCAATATTTTACTCAAGTTGTCGTGTTAACGGACATACGGATGGACGGGACGGACGTGCTCAATCATTTTTGTTTTCGATACTGACGATTTTGATATATGAAAAGTCTATATCTATCCCAATTCCTTTATACCTGAACAACCAACCGTTATCCAATCAAAGTTAATATACTCTTTGTGCACAGCACGCTGAGTATAAAAATAATGCTGAGTTGCACATGCACCGTGGTGTTATATGAAAGTTTTGCAACTCTACACAAATCTGCATCAAGTATGTATGTATACACCTAGGCGGTGATGCTCATGGAGCGCAATGACGTTTAAATATATTCCGTTTAAGTATTAGTTGAAGAATTTCATTTACTTTTTTTTGTTCAAAAAACGTTTTCCTACATCTTTCCTGAGGTGGGTGTTCACCGTTTTGTTATGCGTAACGAAGTGTGGCATACTCGCGCCTTATATGCGGTGATTAGTAGCGATTAATGTGGCATGTTATGCGAGCATGCATGCTTTTTATGGGTACTTTTCCATATACCCATTGTCGTGAGACTACACAAAAACTAAACATAAAATTTACGCACATTTTAACGAAAGTGCTGGTATAATAGTTATTTTTCTTATAAGGACGTAGATTTGTAGAAATTTTTGGAGAATAAGGATGACAAAGAGGAACATAATAGAAAAGGAACAGGTGAAGAGGGAGGGAACTTAAAGGAGTAGAAGAAAAGGAAGGGAAAAGGAATATGAAGAGGCAGAATAAGGGAAAGGTAAAAGAAAAAGAAGAGGTGGAGTTGGAGGAAGAGGGATGTGGGAGAGGAAGAGGAAGAGCAAGAAAAAGTTAAAGGTGAAGAGAAAAAAAGGGGAACAGAAAATCAAAATTAAGAAGAAGTGCTAAAAGAAAAGGGAAGAGTAGGCCAGAGACTTACCGAGTGTTCCTTTACTATTTCACTGTTTGTCAGGGTTTTTATATAAAAAGATAATTAGTATTTAATAATTGAAAAGAATGGAATTTACAGAGTTTAGGAAATACAAAATTTATGATATTTTTAAATTTTAATTAATTCATTACTGCGCGCGATACCAATTCGTTTCAATGTTCTTCGTCAACTCTTCTCAACTAACTGCCCTTTCGCTTAGAGTCGCTCTTCGTTGCCATGTCAAGTAGGGTTGTATTTTTAAGTATGTGACAGTAGTTTGAAAAAGATTTGCAAGAGGCAGTGGGAGAGAGAAAGGAAGAGTAAGAAAAAGAAGATCAAATTAAAAAAAAACTGAGGTAAATAAATTCGGGTAAAAATGACATTATTCGTAGGGGTATTAAAAGGATTGATAAGACACAAGAGTAGTACGAGCTACATGCATTAAAAATAAACATCAAACTACATGACTGACCACGTTGGGTTAGATGGACGACACGACTCCAGTATTTTAGATGTGCGCAAGAACCGAAAACTTAACATCGACTCGCCCAGTGATGATGAACCGAATCCCGCGATCGATGATGATGGAATTAATATTCCCAAATCGATTATGACAAAATCAGAAAACCAATATCTAGACAGAAAACTACAAGGTCGCGAGCGCTTATGTATTCCCTGGAGCCATTGAAATAGGGTGGCGAGGATTTGGTAAGGTGCATGCATCAGTTTCTTTGCAAAATATGGCCGGACTAGTGCTTTCCTGAAGATTGGGATCTAAGAGTTCTTTGAGCAGTCCCACAAGAAAGGGGATACTGCAAACTGCACCAACTATCCCGACATCAGTCTTCTTAACATCGCATTTAAAGTTCTCTCGTCGGGCAAAGAGTCAGCACATTTGTCCTTGGCAACCCCGCCTCTGTTGGCAGCCATAATTGCGAAATAGTAAAAGACATCGTTTATTTGGGAACCAATATCAATATCACAAACAACAATATTAGCTTTGAATTCCGGAAAAGTATTAGTCAAAACATAGAAATTGACTATATATGATGAGGCGGCTCTGGGAGTGTTTAAGAGAGAAGTTTTTCGAAGGATTCATGAAGATTAATGATGACATGTACGAACTTTACGTAGACATCAATAATTCAGCGTATTAAAGAACAGCGGCTATGCTGGTTAGGTCATGTTACGCGAATGAGATATGACGCTCCGGCTGAGAAAAATATTTCTATCGGAACCCGGCTATGGAAGCAGAGGAAGAGGACTGCCCTCACTGCGCTGGAAGGACCATGTGGAAAACGATTTAAATTCACTTGGTGTTACCAGTTGGCTCTTGTTAGCAGAACTTGTAGGACATTATGCATTCAGGCACATAAAGTTACAAACAAAGGACATGTTTACAAGCAATAGTTGCATGCGTATTTGTGACCCCTCCCGGACTCCTCCTAGATTAAGCTCATTTTTACAGCGGTATTCTTTTCCGTTTTTATTGTAGTATTGTCGTGCTTCTCTCGGTAGCTAAGAAAATGTTTGATGGTCAATGGTTTATAAGCACAGCTCTACACGGATATTAATCCTTGAAAGCACCGAAAGGCATTTGTATAACTTTTTCATGGTTATTGTTGTTGTTGTACTAACAGTGCTTCGCCCCATTCAATGGCCACGACGGGAGATAGGTGTTATAGGTGTAGGTTCCACATTGCAATTGCAAAGATGGTTGGTGTCATGTGGGGGACACATCGCATGCAGGATATACATTACGTATGTCGGAGTTGATTCCGGACAAGTAAGAGTTTAACCTGTCACAGTATCCAGAACGAAGTTGGGCCAGGGTGACTCGTGTCTCCCTTGGGGGTTCACCGGGCGCGTCCTGACAAAGGCATTTACCGATTCTGTGTGGATATGGCTAAGGGCCTGCTTATGCTTGCCTGGATCAAACGGCTGTGTGGCAGGTACCGAATCTCATCGTAGTGTTTTTAGGAGATCTTCCCTTAATCCCCGTGGAGGCGGTGCTAGAGCAAGCAGTTGTTTGCTGGGATGTCCTGGTTTGTGACAATTAAGCAAAAACTGCTTGTTCAGCATTGATATGTAGAAATTAAACAGAAGCGGGAATATGACACCACCCTGTGAAACCCCTGTTAAATTTTTCTGGGTTTAGAAATTTCGTTCCTAAATTGAACCGACGCCTGCCGACCATTCAGATAATTAGCGGTCCATCCCTTTAGACAAGAGGGAAGGTGTGAGTCTTCTATGTCTTGGAGTAGCGTGCCGTGGTTAACTGTGTCAAAAGCTTTTGACAGGTCAAGTTCCACGAGCACCGTCATATGATGGGGTTTTGTTGGTTTAATCACGCATTAAGCGCCGTGGTGGTGCTATACATTTTACTGAAGCCATGTTGGTGCGTCGCTAGGCGAAGATTTGCCGTGAAATGAGGGAGCAAAACGGTTTCCAATATCTTTGCTACTGGCGAAAGGAGAGATATCGGTCGATAAGACTCGCCTTTGTTGGCTGGTTTGCCAGGCATTAGCAGCGGTCATTGGTCTCTTAAGTTAACAGACATTTTTTTTTCTAACCAGTTTTTTGTGTGATATTAGGAATTAGTTTTAAAACTAGTTTTCGATTCTATCTTTCGCCACTTCTCCCGTGATAGAACAAAAACTTGCAACTATGTTTTTGCACATTGTGGGAAGATCAAGGACTTGCGTAGAAGTCCATATCTCCCTCAAATATCAATCTATTTCAAAGTTGTTTATCTTTTTGGATAGCCTAAACTCCAAAGTTTTTTTAGCTATAAGAGGGCTGACGGTATGATTCCGAGCTTCAACTTCAGATATTTTTAAAATAACGAAATTTCAGAGCCCATCACCGATAGAGCAATGAAACCTTTGGCGGAGCTTCTAAGGATATTGGAGAATTTGTAAGTTATAATTTTTTGACCAAAAATGCAACATGCGCAGCAATAACGGGGATTCTTTAAAAGTTGATTGCTTTTGCCGTGCCTCCATTTTAAGGTTTTCGTACATTTTAAGTTACGTTGTTTTATTTTGGTTTGAGTTTAAGGTAATTAGAAATGAGATAGCAAAAAAAGGTGTTAAGTCCGAAACCGGTTTTTCTTGAAACCAAATTTGACAAGGAATGACGAAAAATCGTTCCAATATACATCAAAAAAATTATGCTGAAAACTAATAAAAAAACAAGTAAGGACGGGACTGTCTTCGGCTTTGCCGAAGACTTCATGCCTTTCATGAATGGGGCTGAACAATAATCTTATCCCGTTCGTAATCTCCAAATAATCGGATGTATAAGATAAGAAATATATATTGAACAGATGATACATACCTAAACGATTTTTAAGATAAAACAAAATAAAAATGGCAAAAAACCCCTATCTGAACGATCGGTTGTATGGGATATATATTATATATAGCTCCGATCGAAATGATTTTTACAGGAAATCTTCTATGATATATTAAATATATATCACCAAGTTTTAACGTTTTTATATATTGGAAATTAGGGGAGAAAATTGCCAAAAATCTTTCTATCTGAACGATCGGTTGTATGGGATAATATGCTATATATAGCTCGATCAAAGTGATTTTTTCGGACAATCTTTTCTGATATATTAAAATATATATCACCGAGTTTCACGTTTATACTTTCTGAATTGCGGCAGGAATGACCAAAATCGTCTTATCTGAACGATCGGTTGTATGGGAGATATATGTTATAGTGGTCCGATCCTACCGGATCCGACAAATGTCTAATATAATCCAAAAATAATCCTTGTGCCAAATTTCATTTGGATATCTCAAAATTTGAGGGCCTAGTTTCGTTTCAAACAGACAGACGGATGGACAGACGGACGGACAGACGGACATGGCTATATCAACTCAGTTCGTCGCACTGATCAATTCGGTATACTTAATGGTGAGTCTATCTTCTATATTTCTCAACGTTACAAACATCGGACCAAGTTAATATACCATTTCATGTTCATGAAAGGTATAATTATTAGCATATTTGAAGCTTCATTCCCACTTTCCACCAAACAAAAAAAAATCAAAAAACAGAAAAAAAATTTTGAAATAAAAGTTTATGGAATTTTTTGTTACCTATTACTTTCCCGCAAAAACTTATCCATTATTTTTATTTGACTTTATGAACTTACCTAAAAAGAAAAAAGAAACAATAAAATATTATTTCATATTTCAGAAAATAAGCGAATATTCTTTTTAAATATTAACTAATACTATGATGATACATACATATATATTTAACATACACATTTCGTGCTCTTATTTTACGACTAAATTTGAGAGTCTCACGGGGTCTTTGCCATAATTTTCAATATAAAACTTGATTGATACACAGCTCAAACTCATGTCGAGTCAATGCGGAATCATACTTGAAAAAATTACCCTTTTCCAGCTACTTTGAATACTTTGCAGTTTTTGTCTACTGCCGTATAAATAAGTTTTCATTGTTTTTCGCACCGTGGAAGTCAAAGGAACATTATCATCTCTAAACTTCCTCTTCAAACTTTTCAACCACAAAACTTAACAAAGATTTTTCATAACCACAAATATTCAATTAGCTATCGTTCGTAATTTCCGTTCAAACTTGACGAAATTGATTGTAATTAAACTGCTGTTCTTCCCCTCTTTGTTGCTGTGTTTATCTCCAGCTATAAAGACAAAGAAAGTAAGCCACATATAAACAGTAGCGACGAAAAAAAAGTAGCACAAAAAGTAAAACAAACTTAATAAAATGAAAACCACACTAGAAACAAGAAAGGAAGTCTAAGTGCGAGTGCAAGTGACTGTCATACACCCAGCTGTGTGCTTTTCAACAAATATTGAGGGATGATTTAAAGAGGAATGTCACAAACCGAGGATCCTGGGTTCACGCCCCGGGCAAAGCAACATCAAAATTTTAGAAACAAATTTTTTCAATTAGAAGAAAATTTGTCAAAGCGGGGTCGCCCCTCGGCAGTATTTTTAAGCACTCCGTTATTTTGTCATGAGTAGCTCTCAGTGAAAGTTTCAACTGCTTGCAGATGCCGCTCGAAGTCGGTATAAAACAGTAGGTCCCGTCCAGACAATTTGTAGGAAAAATTAAAAGGAGCACGACGCAAATTGGAAGAGAAGCTCAGCCTAAAATCTCTGCGGATGTTATCGCGCCTTATACATATTTATTTTACTCGCAAGTTTCATTACTTTATGAGTATTTATTAATGCATTGTCCCATTTTTAAGTTTTCGAAGTTTTCGATATCGAAAAAAATCGCATGGTAATCTAATTTCTAAAATTTTCAATGCCCTTATATTTCATGAAGATATCTAAACTGTTTCTCAAGTCAACATATTCAAGGACATGTGGAAGTCTGGGTATACGATGGAGTGTGGTTTTAAGCCGATATCTAAACGTTGTTACAGAAAAGAGTTGTTGGCTTATAAGCAATGCTCTAACCAAATTTCATAAGAATTTGTTGTTGTTTTTTTTAATAAGTAGTAATAATAGAACTATGACTACGCCATTTTCAAAAATTGTTTAAATATTGTTCTAAATAAAGGTTTCGATTATTTTTTTAACCGTTTTTGCTAATTTTTACTAAAAATATTACGACCTTCGCATAGCACAGTATCCAAAAGTAAGTTAGAGTATAAGCAGTTGGACGGGTGGACAGTGGAAACATTGGGACGGGGAAAAACATACATCTATATTACGTCCCAGGGCTTGAACGGGCGCATCCCTTGAAGCTTGCCCCGTAGACGCTCCAATTAGATTGGACGAGATTAAGAGAAGAACATGCTCGACCAAGCGGGAAGGCGCGGGGCTGTAAAGTGTCGAAGATTATGTGTAGGTCGTACAACTTTAGACTAACACAGTTGCTTCTGTCATTGAAAAGAGAGGACTCACTATGGGTATTCTGTCTGGGCACTGCCTTCTGGCGTCACATGCCTTTAAATTAGGCTTGGCCAGTGATAGCAGATGCAGACAGTGCGGGTTGGAGGAGGAAAAGATCGAGCACGTTTTGTGCTCGTGCTCTGCGCTTGCCAGGCTAATACTCCAGCTATTAGGAGTTATGTTATACAGCTGTCAGATCTAGAAGCAGCAAATGGCTTAAGCTTCTAATATTTGCCAAGAGGATGGAGTTATTTTATAACTTAGGTCCTGGTTATTGACAGGGTTTTTCAGTTTGGTCGTTAAAAGAACTTCTGGTAACACAACGGGCTCATTCAGTCTATGTTCAACCTAACCTATGAGGATCTTCGCGGTATCTTGATAATGTGTTCTGCTGCGATGCCGAAGGTACTGGGTTGAAGGCCCAGGAAATGGTTTTCCACATCAAAATCTAAAGAAAAATTTATTTTTTTTTCAATTGGTCGCCCTCGGCAATTGTTCGGCATACACTCTGACTGTATTTCTGCCAAGAGAGGCTTCTTAGCGAAAATGATATGCCTTGAAAATGAGCAGGAAGCAAAATTGAAGAGAAGCAGGGCCTTAATCCAATCGGAGATTTTTTACATAATTTTTTACCAAAATTCTTTCATTTTTCAATTTTTATCATTCTATCTTTCATAATGAGTTATCTCAACTTTTAGTTGTTTAATGGAAAAGTTTTATATCGAAAATGTGGCAGCGTTATCGTTAGATTTCGTCCATTTCAATACCCTTGCATCTGGGTACAAAAAAGTCAGGATACCAAATTTGGTGCAGACAACTAAACTTTTTTAAAGTTATCGGTATTCCGGGGACGAAACTTAATGGTTTAATCAAAATTTTTTCGATGTTGATAATTTGGTATAGGGAAGTATATATATCTACTAGCAGTCCAAGCCGACGTTGTTCTAGCCCTAGCTTTTGTCTGGCTGCACAACTTTTTATAAGCTTTTCCCTTTACTCCCTCACTTTCTTTCTGCTTCCCTCGTTTTTTATCTCTAGCTATTTTTCTTCTTCTCTATCTCTTATTCCAAGTCCCAGTACCAGTTCCAGTCCCAGTCCGACTCTCAGTCCCAGTCTCACTCCCATTCACATTGAAAGCTGTTTCATAAAAAAATATAAAGAAAATATTGTGTCTAAAAATAACCCAGAAAACTAAATATGATCCGATTCCCAGATCTACTCAATATGCTCACAAAATTTCATGACATTCGGTAGAGCCGTTTCGAAGGTGTTCAACCACTAAATCTGTGACAAGTGAACTTTATATATAAGATATATCTCGATTCTTTTACTACTAAAGCTAAAGCTACCCAACCTAAGTTATTTTGTAACACAAACTATATTAGTCAAATTTCAAACATGTTTATAAAGTTTGGACACAGCTTCATTAGTATACACTGAAAGAACTTTCTAAATATCCATGGCGTATACGTAACATCCACAATCCCAGGAATATCTCCACCAAATACTTTAAACAACCTATTAGAATTTCATATACATTTAGTGGTTAATACAAATACATATACATAAGTACCCTGGTGAGAAAATCTCTACCTCAAAACTAGTACGCTTCTAGTCCATTTCGAACCACTATTACTTCGCCATCTATCTCTTTTACATGCTTTCAACTTAGTTTCGAAATAGATAAAAATTTCCTCGTTAGAACTAATTCTTTATTGGTACTTCTTCGATAATTCCAAACTAGTGTACAAATTTACAGCTAAGATCTATTTTTTTTCTTGGTACTATTTGGTTGGCTCCGACTACATTTTACTTCTAGTACGGTATTTTCCACTTTTTCAATATTTTCGAACTAGTGTCAATGGAACTAACGTCAATTGAAATTAATGCGCTTAATTCCAAATCCGAAAGAAAACCAATGTCAATTGACTTTAGTACGCTTTGGGACTATTTAACGCCGCCCACGCAAAAAGAGCTAGGAGTAATAAGACTATGACTTGCGTTGAGGTTGTTAGTCCAAATCTTCGCGGCTAACTGACATAGCTAAATTTAAATTTTTTATTTGCTTTAATCTCCATAACTTCTGAAAAGCGAATTTTGGAATAAAAAATTGCGCGATTTTTTATTCAAAATTTTCTATTCATATTACAATTCGATATTAATATATTTTTCGAATAAATTCTAAAAATTAAAAAAAGCGCCGCAGGCGAAAATTTGGAGTTAAAAATCACACGATTTTTTTCGTATCGGTGGTTTATTTTATTTTTTCGAAAAATATTTTAGTATCGTATCGTAACATGAAAGGAAATATATGGAATTAAAAATTGCGCGATTTTTATAATTTTTGGAATTTATTCTAAAATATATTAATATCGTATCGTAAACAGAATATTTTATTCAAAATTGTTTTTCTTTATTCCAAATTTTCGACAACGGCGCTTCTTTATTTTAATAATTAACGTAAAAAAATTGTTATATGTTATCTTAATAGACAAAAAATATTTGGAATTAAATTTTGTGCGAATTTTATTCTTAATATCGGTGGTGTTACCATAACAAATTTTGACATAAGCTCGCTTTTACAAAAAGAATTAAAATCAAATAGGAGATAAAGTTTTCTGACATTAGTTCGCTTTTGAAAGGAGAACTAATTTCAATGACGTTGATTCCAAATAATTCTGAACTTAACCTCTTGTGGATTTGGAATTAATATCATTGACATTAGTTCTGTTTCGAAAGCGTATTAGTGTCAACTGACGCTAGTTCCATTGACACTATTGCACATCACCACTTATTTGGCACTTAAGGTATAGTTCGGAACCAGAAATTTGTATCACAAGTTATTGACTTCACTTCAGAGTATGTGTGTACGTCTAATAAGCAAGTAAGTACATTATACAAATAAATTCAAACTTTCACTCATATAAGACAAACGAAATTAATTTGTATTGCCTTTACCGTTTCCATTTAAGCTTTATATCACTTGCTTCAGCTTGCTTTGGTAGAGCATGATTTGCTTAATTTTGTGTTGCTATTTAACACAGCTGGTGGTTTTGTTGTTGATTGAAATTTATTTGGTGCAGACTTTTTGACAGCAAAAGACATTGGAATGGGTTGGTGCATGTAAAGCATATTAATTGCTAAATATATTTGTTTATATGTGCACTTCTCTCAGATGCAAAACAAAACAAGAACATAATTTGTATTGCTATGCTCTAAGGCTGACAAGTAAATGCAATAAATCTTGGCCTCCATGATGCGATGTGATTTGTACACACATACATACAGACTTACAATCATATTTGCTGTATCAGCATCAATCACGGCGGCTCTTTGTCGTCGTTGTTGGCGTCAATAAACTTTTACGTAATTATTGAACAATTTTTATTACCTTTGATTTTCTCAGTTTCTTATGAACATCGACAGCGCTTCACGAGATATATGTATTTATGCATATATATACTGTTAGTCACACAAAGTGAATACTTACTGTAGATACGTGTTCCCCCTGTGGGTTAGGGGTTAAAATATGCCCACGGTCGTAAAAGGCGACCATAATACCATGGCTACCCAATCCATGAGTAAGGTGATTTTACTCGAAAGGTAGCAGGGTAGACGAGGGTATCACCCTATGGGACCCTAGGCATGGTCTTTATAAAAACTGCTACCGCGGGAGCAGGAAAAGCCAGGTGTAACCGAATGCACTGCATCTTACGATGTTTGCATTCAGTTCTCATCTCCTGTCCTGGGATGGCCCCCTTGTGGGAGCATCGCGGTGGCTGTGGTTTCAAATAAGAGTTCACTTTATGAAACGCTCTGAGTAGACTTGTTTTCCCTTGGGGCGTGCAAACCCATGGGAACTCGGTCTCTTGCTTGTCACAGCATACCCAATTTCATTGAGAAACTGACCCTGAGGGGCAGATGAAAGAGTTGGTCACATCCCATAATTGTGGCAACCGGAGTGTAAACTGTTGAGAGATGGTGAAACGTATGTCTATCGTCAGCCGAAAACAATCGATAATTGTACGAGTGGGCCGGTGCTCATCTCGTCTTTTGAGATGTTTGAAGCTGCTTTAGACGGCGTGGTGAATAGGAGGCGTTCGCAGAATGGATGACCACATCCAAAAAATGTGTCAGATTTGATGCTGTCAAATCACTGCAGTGTGGCCGACTGCTATGCGAAGATGTTGCTGAGGCAGGTACTCGGTACTTACAGGTCTGTGAGCGGAAAAGGTTGGACACATCCCTTTAATTGTGGTAGGAGTGTAATCGGAGTGAAATATGGAGCATAATTGTTGCGTAATTAAGTGAAAATTGGAGTGAAGATAATAGTAGCAAAAATGGAAGCCAAAATGAAGCACAATATGGCGCGTAATGTTTGTCAACGTAGTGCGGTCTTAAGCGATGTCGAGAGACATTGCTGAGGCGGGCACTCGGTACTCACAGGTCTGTGTGTGGAAAAGGTTGGTCACATCCCTTGATTTTAACTGTGATGGAGTATAAGACGGAGCATAATTGGTGCAAGCTCACTCTGTTTGTCAACGTAGTACGGCCTTTAAGCTATATCTAAGCAAAACCAGCTCCGTCGTCAACAATGTATTTTACATTGTTGTAACACTGCAGGACAGGAAAGGTTGGTCACATTCACAAATTGCGACAAAACACAATATCTCAATCTGATTAACTTGTTAATCAGATGTCCAGATATCAAATCAATGAAAGAGGGACACTGAGACAAGCACGGAACTCGCGGCGGAGTTGCCGTGCAACCGGGTGCCATTAACCCGAAATGGAAGGGAGGGTGGATAGTCCTCCCCGGCCAAACCAAGGCTGGCCGACTTGCACACCCAGCTCACCGATTGGTACCAAGTTGTTGGGCCGAAGATCAACGGACATTGATCTGTGTTTGACACCCTGAGGTAGTTTTTCGGAGACAGGTACTCACGTTAAGCACTTATCGACTGTAGATACGTGTAACGCTATCAAAGCCCACACTCACACGTAAGCACAACATTTAGTCTGTGTTTGTTTATAACCATTCGTGTGACTACACTCAAATTTCCATTACAAAAATTCAAAATAGTTTAATGCGATTCACTTATTCAGTTCCGTGACCAAATCCGTATCAATCAATGCACTTATGACAGTATTTTGCATGTCATTTTAGCGTGATGACATGAGCGTGTTTGCATATGAATAAGGACGACAATATGTAAACACTTTAGCGAATGTAAAATTGCATGCAGTTTAAGCTTTTACACCCAGAAGCTATTACTGAGCAACAAAAAGAGAACCAGTTCATCAAAAATGGAAAATTGGAATATGGAAAAACCACTTGAAAATGTTCGACATAGGGCTGTGAATCATTAATGTTTACTTGTTTACTGCGAGCGAAACAGAACTCATATTTCACATTTACTGGTTCTTATGTCGCAACAAAACCTCTTCTATCGAATATCAATTTTTAAGCTTCATAATCTTTATGCATACGCGTATTTCTCATTGGCTATGCATGAATCTAGGTGGGGTTTTTATCCAATATTACATTTTCCCTTGTCCTTGTGTAAGCTGGAAAAATTTGAAACCTCCAAGTCAGTAATGGACGAGAAATTTTTCCCTTTAAGTAATATTTCCCCCGGGTAAACGTTTCCCTTGTAAGTACAATTCCCTCGTGTACCTACCATCGATATTATGTCTACAACTGTTCAAGTCACGTTTCAATAATTTTACAGCATGAATTGGGATAAGCTGGACATATAGTCCGTTAATATATAAATAAATAAATGTGAGGCGCGATAACCTCTGAAGAGATTTTAGGCCGAGCTTCACTACCAATTTGCGTCGTGCTCCTTTTTAATTTTTCCTACAAATTGGTCGCAAGGGACTTACTTGTTTTGTGCCGACTCCGAACAACACCTGCAACGCAGATGAGTTTTCACTGAGAGCTTTTCATGGCAGAAATACACTCGGAGTGTACACCCCTGCTAACTAAACTATGTCTGTAATTCATACCTCGCTTATTAAAATTCCGCTAATGCAGTGGAAATTTCTTGCATTGAAAATTTTTTGTTTATTTTGTTTCCTGCTTTGCTTTAAATTTTTATACTCAGCTGAGCAGAGCTCACAGAGTATATTAACTTTGTTCGCATAAGGTAATCCGTAACGGCATAATCTAATCGTGATAGATATAGACTTCTATATATCAAAATGATCTGGGTGAAAAAAGAACTTCATTTAGCCATGTCCGTCCGTCCGTAAACACGATAACTTGAGTAAATTTTGAGGTATCTTGATGCAATTTGGTATGCAGGTTCCTAGGCGCTCATCTCAGATCGCAATTTAAAACGAACGAAATCGGAATACAACCACGCCACTTTTTCGATATCGAAAATTTCGAAAAGCCGAAAAAGTGCGATAATTCATTACCAAAGACGGATAAAGCGATGAAACTTGGTAGGTGCATTGAGTTTATGACGCAAAATAGAAAACCACTAAAGTTTGGACAATGGGCGCGGCACCGCCCACTTTTAAAAGAAGGGAATTTAGAAGTTTTGCAAGCTGTAATTTGGCATTCGTTGAAGATATTATGATGAGATTTGGCAGGACCGTTACTTCTATTACTATATGTATGCTTAATAAAAATTAGCAAAATCGGAGATCGACCACGCCCACTTTTAAAAAAAATTTGTTTTAAGACAAATTTAAAAAAAAAGTTAATATCTTTACAGTATATAAGTAAATTATGTCAACTTAAAATAAAAGAAAATTTCAAAATGGGCGTGGCTCCGCCCTTTTTCATTTAATTCGTCCAGAATACTTTTAATGCCATAAATCGAACACAAGTTTACCAATCCTTATGAAATTTGGTAAGTGCATAGACTCTATGACGATAACTGTTTTCTGTGAAAATGGGCGAAATCGGTTGAAGCCACGCCCAGTCTGTCCTTCGTTCGGCCTTTAACACGATAACTTGAGCAAAATCGATATATCTTAACTAAACTTAGTTCACGTACTTATCTGAACTCACCTTATCTTGGTATAAAATATGGCCGAAATCCAACTATGACCACGCCCACTTTTCCGATATCGAAAATTACGAAAAATGAAAAAAAAATGCCCTAATTCTGTACCAAATATGAAAAAAGAGATGAAACATGGTAATTGGATTGGTTTTTTGACGCAAAATATAACTTTAGAAAAAACTTTGTAAAAAGGGTGTGACACCTACCATATTAAGTGGAAGAAAATGAAAAAGTTCTGCAGGGCGAAAGCTCTTGGAATCTTGGCAGGAATACTGTTCGTGGTAAGACATGGTCCACATTTTGGTCGATATCTCGAAAACGCCTTCACATATACAACTAAGGGCTACTCCCTTTTAAAACCCTCATTAATACCTTTAATTTGATACCCATATCGTACAAACACATTCTAGAGTCACCCCTAGTCCACCTTTATAGCGATATCCTCAAATGGCGTCCACCTATAGAACTATGACCCACTCCCTTTTAAAATACTCTTTAATACCTTCCATTTGAAGCCCATGTCATACAAACACATTCCAGGGTTACCCTAGGTTCATTTTGCTAAATGGTGATTTTCCCTTATTTTGTCTCCAAAGCTCTCAGCTGAGTATGCGATGTTCGGTTACACCCGAACTTAGCCTTTCTTACTTGTTTTAATGTACTTTTATAATTTTCCATTTATTTAAATATGAAATATTATTAAAATTTTTTTTACTCTCTCAATAATTTTAGAATTAAAATTTTGTTCTGTTTGAATATTTGTATTACCTATTTTATTCCTTTAATAATGTTTGGTTTTACTGGTCTGTAAATAATTAATTATTATATTAATTTGTCGCCTTCAAGGCCAAGTATGTTATTTTTATAAAATGTATACAGAATAATAATTTATAATTTTTTTGTATGGTTTAAATATTTATAATATTTTTTCATTCCCCCCATTAATTTAAAATTTTTTATTTAACTCCTTTTTTTTTGGTTTGTATCAATAAATATAAATTTTTTTGTGATTTGAGTACGTGTTCTTTTGTAATCCCTAAATAATTTTATAATTTTTTTTTGGTTCGAATATTTACAATTTTTTGGGTCGAATATTTATAATATTTATTCCATTACCTCAATAAACTTAAATTTTTATTTTTCGATTGGAATATTTATAATTTTTTTTGTGTTCTCTCATTGAATTCTGTATTTTGAATAAGTTGAGTATTTATAAATTTGTTTTGTCTCCTCCCAATAGTTTTTAAAAATTTATTTATTATTTATTTTTTTTTGTCTTCCCTCAATAATAGTTAATAAATTTTTTTTTCCTGTATTCCTATTATTGCGTATTTCGTAATTACTTTCAATTTCTTTAATGACATTTTCATAGTTTTTTTTTCTTGGATATTAATCAATTTTGTATTCATTCAATAATTATAAATTTTTGTGTCAAATTTTTATTGTATATCTTTAATAACTTTTAATATTTTTTTCTGGTTTGAAAATTCCTAACTTTTTTCTGTATTCCCTTAATAATTTGCAAGTTGTGATTTAATAAAATCATTTTGCCTGAAAACATATTTTCTTTGCGTTTTATATTCTTGTTTTTTTATTGAAATATTTACAATCTTCCCTCAAACACCTTTAATGTTTTTTGTGTTGAGTTTTTCAATTTTTTTTCTGTATTCTCCAATTAATTTAAATGTTACTTTAATATTGGTAATTTTTTTTTACTTCGATAATTTAAAAATTTTGAATTTTTTATAAAATAATTTTAATTTACATTCGATCAATAATACAATTTTTTGTTTTTAGTTTGCATATATATATATTTTTTTTGTTTCAATACTTATTTTTTTTTGGTTTGAATATTTTAAATTTTTTTATATGTTCCCCAATTTATTTCAAAATTAAAATGCTTTTTGTGTTTTTTTTTGTTCAAATAAGTTTCTAGTTCTTTGGTAGTATGTTACGCTCCGATGTGGTTAATTGCACCAGTTGGAAAGGCTTTGTCAGCTGTGCCCAAACAGTCACACCGAACAACCATTTCTGTGGTTGGAGAGGTCTTGCTTTCTATCCGCGACTATGCGCGTACTAATTGATTTCTTGTGTTCCTATCCACATTTGGGATCTCTTCATGTTGCCTATTCAAAGCTAGCCATTCCGGACTTTTTAGCCACTTCATTCTGTCTGTGAAGACGACGCACGAAACTGTACTGTTATTTCATTGTCTTGTAAACGCCCTCTATATGTATTTAATTGGGGCGAACACTTGTGGCTCTGAGGGTTATTTTTTCGAGAACAAACTGATATTGTAAGGTAACGTGGCGGTAATCTGGCGGATAACTCCTTAGTTTTATATTACTTCGATTAATCCATATATTGTCGATAACAAATGGATAAGAAACTCATCGAAAAGATGCGAAAATAATTTGTAACACTTCTACAACCGGGCAATGATCCGTCGTTCATATGCCGTGTGCTTTCGAGTTTGCTTCAGTCTGTCTTTTACTCTGCCCTCTTTTTCAATTCCTTTTCTTTAACTTTTTCTTACAACTCTGTACACTCGCATACCCACACAGTCACAAGCGACATCAATAACCTCAACAGGTTAATTTTCTTAGAATATTCCCGCGGTAGGAATTCCTGTTTTGGGAGGTGACCAAAATCCATCAGGGCTCATTGTGGTCATATTAAACATTTCCCGAGATGCTGGCGCCGGTACCTTGATGGTTTTAGTTTTCACAGCATCCAGGATCAAAATCTGACAAATGACAATTAACATCGATGATACTCGCCAAAATCTCCGCGAAACCTCCAGAAAAATAAGACAACTAGGCAATAATGAATCAAAAGCTGGCCAGTACATATTTATTGTATCGATTGTACATTTTGTTTATATTTGTTTGCTTTCTGTCAGAATACAATGTAACTAACTATCGTACAATAATCGTGTTGACAAAGTCGCGGTTTGATGTGGTTGAAGTATGTGTGCATATATATATCGGCATTAAAAAGAAGATAGTGTAAACACAGAGAAAAAAAGAATGAAATTGTCGATAAATGGCAATGAACGGTGATACAACAACCGATATATTAACATATACACTATATTTATTTGCTACCTAACAAATAAAGGTTGGGTAGGTCAGTTTAGCTGATGTCAGGAAAAATCAATTAAAACTAGCCCCACTAAAAGATCTTTTTCGTAATTATAAGCACCATTAAATGGCATTTAGTCGCCTAAGTGATTTTAGCCTATGTTCATTAGCCAGCGCAGCCTTTTTTGTTCGTCAGGAGGAGACTTTATTTTCCAATTGTCTACTCGGTTCAATGTAACACTTTTTGGCTGATTTCCAGATAGGCGAAGGCCTTATCAGTCTTTAATTTACATGCGACCTGGCTGCCAAGATGCGAGTTCGCCGATTCTTTGCTGTACTTCTACTTAATTTTTTCCTAATTTTCCGCAAGACCCCCCTTTTCCACTCCTTATCCAGTTCAGAGTAAGCAGAACTTACGATGCATTTGTTAGGACTTATGGTATCAGCATCATCAGCATATGGCGCAAATCTTATACATTTAAATTAATTTTACAATCGCAGCTTATATCTGGGCTAGAATGATGTACTCCAGCATAAGGTAAAAGAAGTCAAATGATCGGGAGTCATCTTATGCGTAGCCTTGTTTAGTTTTGAATTTGTGGAAAGAGCTCTTCCAAATCGTTACAAAGCTGATGGTTTTGTAAATTATTTGGCGAGTTCTTATAAGATTTTCAGGGAACTCAAATTTAGACATAGCAGCACACCCAAAAATCTTTTCGGCACCGTCAAAGGCTGCATTTAAGTCGACAAAAAGATGGTGTGCGGAATTTTCTTATCGCAAGTGTTCTCTACGATATGCAGTATTATGAAGATCTGGTAGATATTAGAAGATAGTAGATTTAGATGCTGATTCTGAAGCAATTAATCACAATGGAATCGGTGAGTGTACCTTAGTGAACATTTGAAGGTATTTATTGAGCATTTGGGGTAGATAGATATATGTACACACCATCAATTGTAATTTATGCAGAATGAACAAGTGGGGAATATTGTAAATTCTATAGTTGTATGTACATTGCTATATAAAAGTATATCACAGAACAGAAAAGTAAACAAACGGCACAGAAAACATGAAATGGGCATTACAATTCTTGCCCACATATTGTGTAGAACAGAAAATGATATTCAATGTCGAAAAAAAGCGCCAATACAAAAAACAAGGACAGAAAAACACAACTTAAATATAGATAGCTATAGGTGAACAGTAATGAGGTGCCACATGGGCAATGAATTAAATTCAAGCAGAAGTATGAACTACCTGGTCAATGAAGAACTCAAATGGACTGAATGTATGCATAGTGTTACCAGAATTTGTTCAACGACTAAACAGAAAAACCCAATTAAGTACCAGGATGACTCCATCCTTAAGATTTTTAAGATTTTGCAGCTCCGCGCTTTTATCCACGTCAATATATCGCCTTGAGATTTCTTCCAAACGGATTGGGATGCGTACCGTCGATTCATCACTGAGTACACTCTGGTTTTTAAACTCATCTGTCTTTTCATAACCATCTATCTCTTTATGACCGGGAGCTTAATGCAGATGTATTTTCTGGACTGAGCAAAGTTTCTACAATGGTTCATCTGCATACCAGAACACTTCTTGAAGAAGTATTGTTGAGGTTATTGCCTTAATCACCGCCCCACTATCAACATCTATTGAAGGGAATGTAGCTTAAACTTGCTTTCTCCAGAATTTCTGCTGCTTTTTGCACGACTAAAATTTCAGCTTGAAAGATGCTGCAGCAATATGTCAACCTGTAAGATCTTCTTATTTCTAGATCTATACAGTACCGAGCAGACTCGACCTTTTTCCTTAATTTGGAAACCCTGGTGTACACGTGTATCGTTTTTTCTTCCCTTTCCATGCCCTTGAGCAAACTTTCCTCTCATACATAGACTCCAAAATCTCTTCGAGGATCAGGGACGAAAGCATCTGCTGTTTTTTCCCACTTGATGCTTTCAAGTAAACTATACTTAATAAATACATAAACGATTGGCGTGATTTACCTCTGAGGACTGTTAGGCCGAGCTTCTCTGCGTCGTGCTTCCTCAATTTTTTTGTTTTTTTCTTTTTCAGATTGGTGGTACGAGCCTACATGTTTCATGTCGACTCCGAGCGTCTTCCGCGAGACAGGTGAATTTTCCCTGAGGCAAGATAGCTCCTAGGGGAACTTTTTGCTCTAGGTATGCCTGTCATAGGAGGCGAGGAGGAGGAGCTTCTCCAACTCAATTTTCAACCTCACCTACTCGTAGCGAATTGTGTTTAATTACAGCCGAGGCCCTGGCGACCCCGAAATCCTGATGGATCTAGGGGGTGGGAGGGCGGTATCGCCTAGAAGGTTTCATGTGGTCACACCATATAGTTCCCGAAATGGTTGGGCTAGTACTTTTATGGTGCTTGTTACCGGAACGTGCCGGATCTGCATCCGGCAAGGGACCATCAACATCGATAACTCTCCCAAGACCTTCGGGGAGTGTCCTTATCGCTACAACAACAATAACAACAACCATACCACCACGGGCGCTAAGAATTGTTTTTCCTCATTCCTCAATCTTTTGACAGTCTAAATGCTCCTAATGATGTCTAAAATGGCTTAAAACGTTAGTGTGTCTATATTCGGAGATCCGAAAAGACGGCATCACTAAAAGTGGTACACTATCACACCAAAATCGTGTAGGTTAGGTCATACAAGAATCAATCGTGTTTCCATGGTAAAATAAAAGTTCTATTATCCACGTGAAGCAAATGCTAACATCACCACCAAACGAGTGAAGCGATGGATGAAGCACAGCAAAAAGACCATAAATAGATGTGACATTTACGGCAGTGGTTATGGAAATAATTGCAGTATCCTTGTTGTATTCGTGATGGAAGAGCGACACCTTCACTTCGATATGTGCGATCTCTCACCAATGCGGACGAACACCTCACCGCTATCCACATAAATGCGATGTTTTTCAACATATCTCAAGGGTGCATTCTACGAGCGACTGGAACAGACATGTGAGCAACTCCACTACATTAAGTTATATGCGACATCAACGTTAAGATGGCTAAACAAGTTTTTTTTGGCTCCACAATGGGAAAATTTAGCCTTCACAACAAAGCTTGCCGGTAAGACTTTATTTGCACCATTTTCTCTTACCAAGGTTTTTCTTATTTCCTTACTTTTTCACAAAATGTCGGACGTAAAAAGCAGAGAGAGATACAGGATATAACGGTGTGGCCTTAACCGTAAATTTGTGACAAATCAACCCTTTCACCTGTAAATGTCACCTTTAAGGCTATGCAATCCATAATATTCCTACTACAAAATCACAAGATATACCCAGCACCTGATATACTTACATCATTTAATTGATTTCAGCTTCTTCTTCTTTTAATACTCCGGTCAATTCACAACGCAATTTAAGCAACTCAGGTAGGGAACGCGATAGTTGGCTCTTATTGTTGCTTTATGCGCAGTAGCGTATTATAATTATTGTTGTTGTTTTTGTTGCATGACTGCTTGTGTGTGAGTGGCAATTTGCAAAAAACGAAAATGCATGTAAATACCACAACAACGATATACCAATCGCTAGCCAACCATCCATTCAGCCCACAACAAAGGCGGCGTGCAAAACAGCAATAACAACACCACCAACAAATCAACAAGAACTGGAGCAAAAGCAATATCACAAACTTAATTTCAAGCTTACTTAAGACCGTCCATTACATTACGTTGTGCAATATAGCGTGCGCTAGGCGAGTTATCATCAGCAGTGCCCATGGCAATGGACAGCTACCAAGCAGCATCCTGACAGGCAACATCGCACGACAAAGACGAGACTGAAAATAATTAGGTTTACTTTATGCCGAAGACAGTATGCGCATCTTTAGATGTACTTTACTGGTGACGATATCTTTTAAAACGTTAGCAATCGCTTGCAGCAACAGTTGTGCCAATTGCACAGTTTTTAATTTGATTTTGTTTCTGTGTCTTCGGTGGAAAACCATTAAGAGATTTTACGGGCATTGAGAGTTGAGATCGAAGTGTGAGGTTTTGTACGATTTTAGTGTATGCTGATTTTTTTTTATTGCCATTATGGTGGTGTGGATTGTAGAGCTTTATTTAATTGCCTATTTTGTGCAATTCCTTATGTGGCATTAGCTCCGAAATGAACTCAACCAAATGTGCTGGCTTATAAAAAAATTTGATATGCTTCCATATATTTTTATTCGCTAAATAATCAGCTACCAGAAGACTTATACCGCTTTCAAACAAAACATCAATAATTATACTCAGTTGAGCAGAGCTCACAGAGTATATTGACTTTGATTGGATAACGGTTGGTTGTATAGGTAGAAAGGAATCGAGATAGATATAGACTTCCATATATCAAAATCATCAGGATCGAAAAAAAATTTGATTGAGCCATGTCCGTCCGTCCGTCCGTCCGTCTCTTAACACGATAACTTGAGTAAATTTTGAGGTATCTTGATGAAATTTGGTATGTAGGTTCCTGGGCGCTCATCTAAGATCGCTATTTAAAATGAACGATATCGGACTATAACCACGCCCACTTTTTCGATATCGAAAATTTCGAAAAACCGAAAAAGTGCGATAATTCATTACCAAAGACGGATAAAGCGATGAAACTTGGTAGGCGAGTTGAGCTTATGACGCAGAATAGAAAATTGGTAAAATTTTGGACAATGGGCGTGGCACCGTCCACTTTTAAAAGAAAGTAATTTAAAAGTTTTGCAAGCTGTAATTTGGCAGTCGTTGAAGATATCATGATGAAATTTGGCAGGAACGTTACTCCTAATACTATATGTACCTTAATAAAAATTAGCAAAATCGGAAAACAACCACGGGGCACTTTTAAAAAAAAATTTTTTTTAAGTCAAATTTTAACAAAAAATTTAATATCTTTACAGTATATAAGTAAATTATGTCAACATTCAACTCCAGTAATGATATGGTGCAATAAAATACAAAAATAAAAGAAAATTTCAAAATGGGCGTGGCTCCGCCCTTTTTCATTTAATTTGTCTAGGATACTTTTAATGCCATAAGTCGAACAAAAATTTACCAATCCTTGTGAAATTTGGTAGGGGCTTAGATTCTAGGACGATAACTTTTTCTGTTAAAAAGGGCGAAATCGGTTGCAGCCACGCCCAGTTTTTATACACAGTCGACCGTATGTCCTTCCGCTCGGCCGTTAACACGATAACTTGAGCAAAAATCGATATATCTTTACTAAACTCAGTTCACGTACTTATCTGAACTCACTTTGTATTGGTATAAAAAATGGCCGAAATCCGACTATGACCACGCCCACTTTTTCGATATCGAAAATTACGAAAAATGAAAAAAAATGCCATAATTCTATACCAAATACGAAAAAATGGATGAAACATGGTAATTGGATTGGTTTATTGACGCAAAATATAACTTTAGAAAAAAACTTTGTAAAATGGGTGTGACACCTACCATATTAAGTAGAAGAAATGAAAAAGTTCTGCAGGGCGAAATCAAAAGCCCTTGAGATCTTGGCAGGAATACTGTTCGTGGTATTACATATATAAATAAATTAGCGGTACCCGACAGATGATGTTCTGGGTCACCCTGGTCCACATTTTGGTCGATATCTCGAAAACGCCTTTACATATACAACTACCACCACTCCCTTTTAAAACCCTCATTAATACGTTTAATTTGATACCCATATCGTACACACACATTATAGAGTCACCCCTGGTCCACCTTTATGGCGATATCTTCAAACGCGTCCACCTATAGAACTAAGGCCCACTCCCTCTTAAAATACTCTTTAACACCTTCATTTGATACACATGTCATACAAATACATTCCAGGGTTACCCTAGGTTCATTTTCCTAATGGTGATTTTCCCCTATTTTGTCTCCATAGCCCTCAGCTGAGTATGTAATATTCGGTTACACCCGAACGTAGCCTTCCTTACTTGTTTTTTCTTTAACTCACATAGCATCAACGTGCTGTCTCTACTATTCAAAGATCACCGTAGCAGGCACACGTTAGCTCGGCGCTTCATTCAAAACCCGCTCCGCCACAAGACTTTACTATAGTATTTTATATAATACGCTCGGCAGAGTAATTTTCTCAACGTTATTTGAATTGGACTTCGGACTATCTAGTAGCAGTACGAGGGTCAATTTGATGCACATTTTTCTGGAACCAATTATTCCATAAGCCCTGTTTGGGCTTAACTCAAACCATTTGATTAGATCAATATGCATGCTTATATCCTTAGTGTGGCATTTTAATATAGCTTTTAAATTGGCAAGTACAAACTGCTAAAAATAAGGCTAGCCACTCGCAGAGGTAATGGGTGACCGTTTGCCTACAATACTTTTGGCTGCAGCTCCTACACTAGTGAATTGTATGTCACATCCACGCCAGGGATCATCCCAAGGATACCACTGTAGCCTGCTGCTTTTCATTGCAGCATCATTCATTAGTCTGATGGCTGTGCTTGTAGCTATCAGACGAGTGTGGAGGTCCAATAGCAGCTGATTAAGGATAACATTTACCGTATATGTTTGACATGATCTCTTTCCTATATTTCCTGTTATCCCTGTATATGCCGCCCATTGTAACATCATATACATTGAAAAAGCAATATACTTGCTTTAATCCTCGCAATTTCTTCTCATGTTGCTTACTAAACTGGTTTGTACCGTTTCGTGGCCTTCTTCGCACTTTGACTCATGGTGTATACTTCCGCCTTGTTACATATTCGATGCACCTTTTGTAAAGATACCAGCACCAATTTCCAAGGAAGAAAACATCTTCGCTTGCAGCATATCGATTGGACTTGCTCCCGAGCTAAAATCTGAATATTTTTCCCGAGACAATCGATATAAAAGTGTTGTTTTTCAGTAGTAGAGAGATTGAGAGCCTCATTTTCATTCTATGCGTGATGTGATATATGTAGTATAACATTTGCCATGCCATAGCCTTGTTTTGCAATGTTCGTTTGGACGACTACCCTCTTTCACGTAACTAGGTCAAGCTGAGGCTTGCTCCATACGCGGACGAGGAGCTCGATCCCATGACATTTATTATCGATTTCCAAGCTAGAGAGCTTTATATTTCAATCAGCTTAGCTTAAATAGTATAAGTGTATCTTGGAATTGGCGGGCTTTACGTTCTGACATTCCCGCGATATGTGTGTGAGTAACGATTGGGGAGCAATGCTTACAGACGAACCACATTTTCCTGCACCCACAGCAGTTTATAAAATAAGACTTGTGAATCCCTTCAATCTCGACAGCATATCTAAAAAATTTTTCTGACCAATCATTCGAAATTAGGCTTTCGTTAGAGTACCAAAGAAATATGCAGGAAAGACTTTGTAGCTACTCAAAGTAGCAATCATAATCTTTCGATAACGGATGTATTGGAGCTCGGACACATAAGATACGAGTGCTTCAAGGTTTTTTTAAAACGTATGCTTTATTATCTTGAACAACAGTAATTTCAATATGTGTCCAGTTTGGCTCTAAAGCATGGTATTGATGGTGTGCTGGTCAATTGGATTCATTCAGTGCTGATTCAGTGAGTTATTGGGCTTCAGAAAGAATATGGTCAAGTCCAAACAAGTAGAAGCAATTTAGTATGCCCCCATCTACCTTACTTGGGGAATCTGTAACTGACTCACTCTTCGTAACCCGTAATGGCTCAAATATACATGCTCCAGCACTAACTACTCTGAATATGATTTCCACTTGGTTAATGGAATGGGACGTTCTACTTATTCTGCCAAAACATGGGCAAAGTTGATGACAAGGTTGATGGGCACGGTTGATAACCCGAGCTGCCTGTACAGTGGGAAAAGGAACAATGTACGCCGCACCTTCTTTGAATGCGGGCACTTCTCCGGTTAGCGAAGGAGGGTAGAAGAGATACTTGGTGACCTATCCCAGGGCAATGTCATCAATTACGTGACCTGCCGAAGAGGCAGATGGGATACGGTCGGCACACGTGTGAAGCATATACTTATCAGTAAAAGAGAAGATGGATGTCTAGCCCATTAGCGTGACAATAGCCATGGAACTCATGTAGCACGCACTCGTACCCGAAGCAATTCTAAACGCGGTCCCATGTACGGAGATTTGCGCGGCCCGGGGAGGGTAGGTTTTAGTGGGTAGACCTTCATGGAAAAAGGGAGTCCTCCACACGGGGTGTCTCGCAGTGAGGCTTAAATATCCCGGTCAGTGCTTAAAGCATTTCCTCCTTACACGAAACAAGGAACAAAAAATTAAATGAAGATGAAAAGAAAAAGTGCTGCATAGTACAAAGTAGACGAAAGGAAAAAAGCAAAGAAGGGGAGAGGAAACAAAAGATACGAAGTAGAGGTCGAAGCCGAAACTGGACAGATAGTTTGTCCTCGATGAATTGTCATTTTATTTCAGGCGTGTAATCGATGAGATGTACACCAGTTATCGGTATTTATTGAAGTGTTATACAGTTTTTATCAGATAGCAATTCTTATAAAAGAGTCATCGATCTCTTAAACTAGTTATCGGTATGTTATCAAATGTTATGGTATGTTATGGAAGTTATCAAATATTTATCGGAATTTTATTTTGTTTATGTTATCAAAGAAATAGGCAAGGAGTGTAAGAAAATGGATGGAAAAAAGGGAGAAATGAAGGAGGGGAGAGGAAAATAGAGATTAGATTAGTGATCAGGCCCGTAGACAAAAAGAAAAATTTGAATAAATTAAGCGTGGACTGCCCTCGTTGCTTTTAATGTATGAAAACATTTATTTGGGGCAATTTTTAAGTTTTTAATTTATTTAAGAATTTGGGAAGAAGTTTAAACAACATGACATCAGGAATAGACAATGTGACTGATGTTTCAATTATATCTAGTAATCTTTTCAAAGCCTTTTCTACCGGGATTGGGATTCGAACCCACACTCTTAAGATTGTTGAAGTGTCACAAACAATACATGCTTCATGCGTCAAATATACGTTTTTTGTTGTTGGTGGGTTTAAATTTTTCCCAATTAATTAAAAAAAGAAAAGTTATCGAATATTTTTAGAAGTTTTATCGATATGTTAACAAAAAGTTACCGATTTCTTGAAGACAATTTGTTTGTGTTCGGAGTGCTTTTAATTTGGTGCTTTGCAAAGTTGTCAATTTGTATGGTGAAAGAAACGAAAAGCTATCGATTTGTTATCAAAAATTAACAGACTTTTTATCGAAAAGCTAACAATTTTTTTATCGGCCTATTATCCATTTGCTATCGATATCTTAAAGTTATTCTGTTTCTCGACGTGCGCCTGTATGTTTACACATGAAACTTAAAGAGCAATTGGTTCACAAACCTTTTTTGTCTGCTCTTTGTGTATTTAATTTCAGCAAAATATAAGAGCATATAAACTTCCCCAGCGGATTACGAGGCTTAGAGTATACCCGCGGTAGATATGCCTGTCGTAAGAGGCGTCTAAAAGACCAAATTTATTCAAGCGGCTGTGTAGCGCAATCCTCCAATGGGTTGCCAACGCAATATACAGTTTCTCTAACCCAATTGTTAACCTCACATACCAGTGGCGAATCCTGTTTCCTTACCAGCCGAGGCTCTGGCGACCCCGATGGATCTAGGGAGTGGGAGGGGCGGTATGACCTAGAAGGTTTCATGTGGTCATACCAAATCGTTTTCCGAGATGGTCGGGCTAGTACCTTTATGGTGCTTGCTACCGAAACGTACCGGATACGCATTCGGCAAAGGACCATCAACATCGATAACACTCCTCAAGGCATTCGGGGAGAGTACTTATCGCTACAACAACAACAACACGGCATACAACCCATATATACCCACCCTTTTCATAAAAACAGATACATAAGGGTTTACAATGCATGCCATCATATGATATTTAAATCTATCAGTCACGCTATACATACACACCTTCGATATCCATGCACTAACATCACTTTTGTATTCAGCACGCATCAGTCATACAATTATTTGGTATTATTGAAAAATATAGATTTCGGATCAAAATGATATAGTGAATTTTTTAGCACCCAAGTACAAACAACGAATAAAAGTATGTTTATGTATAGCAAAAGTATCTAGTTTCATACACAATGCAGAAATATATGATGTAGATACAAATCTGCAATTCTTTGAGCGTGTGATATAAATGGTGCTATATTGCAAATGTTATTTGAATTCATATTTTTTTAACGCTTTTTGTTCAATTTTCTTGAAATAATAGCAAATTTTTTTAAAGCACTGATACAATTTCATGTTGAATAATTTGCAAATAAATTGCAGCAATCATTTGCAATATTGTAAACTACATGTAAAAAAACAAATAACTATATACAATATGTATGTATGTGAAATGTATTGTATCTGTGTGCCGTTTTCTCACGCAATATCTCATACGCCATGGTGTCCGACAACAGTTAAGTTGCAACAAAGCAATGTACAAAATGTATTTGTTGTAATATTTTTTGTCATGAGACATGCACGGAGAGTGTTAGCAGCTCAATTCGAGACCTAGTGTTAATGTGATTAAATTCTGTTAAAATAGTACTGATTAATTGACATTGAAGCTCAGTGAAAAAATATGGTAGGGAGTGAATATCGATATGACCTCCAATTAAGAATCAAAGTTCAACAAAGCATTTTTTTTCATGGACATGACTCAAATGTAAAATATCAGTAGCATACAACAACTTTCCGTACATGAAAACCAAACAGAGAAATTCAGGATTTCGTTGCAACTTGTTTAAATATTTACGTGAACGATATTTACGAAAGTAACGTGTCCAGTAAACCTGGTTTAGGCAAAATTCTGACTATCCACGTGAGTCGCTCGTACTGATGTGGCGCTGTACTCATGGATGCTTGAACAAACAGAGATAAATTTCGATGATTATTTTCATAACTGAGCTCGCAAACTGCTTTTCTTAATCTTTAGTAATAATAAGAAACTCCTAGGACATCCCACATTACAACTGCGAGACGTAATGTCCCCTAAGCTCATAATCTCACAGACTTTGAAGTACCATTGTGGACAGCCCCATTGGGAAACAGCGAATCCCTATAATGACCCTGACTCAGAGGTTTGATTGACTGATGGGTCGAAATTGACGACGGAAGAACGGGATCTGGCATCTGTGTGCCGAACTTCCAGAAATCGATACCTTGGGATTGCTACCCAACATATCTCAGGTAGAAATTCATGCAATAGAAGTCTGCGGAGGGCTCAACCTCGAAGAGCATCTACATTATGTCGGAACAGCCAGGCGGCCCTGCTTGCATTGCAATCCTACACAATTACATCTAAGCTAATGGCTGACTGCACTGAAATCCTAATAATCTGGGTGTCAAAACGAGGTGTTAGGATGGGTTCCCGAGACTCAGGCCAATCACATGCAGATACTAGCAAATCAGGGTGCTGTAACAGCATTCTATGTTCCCAGAGCCCTTCTGTGGACTCACAAAAGCACACACTAGGGAAACCATAAGTAACTGTGAAACTAAACAATTCAGAAATCACTGGATTTACTGCCCAGGGCAAAGACAGTCCAAACTGTTATACTTCCGGCAACGAAGTATCACCAAACTCACTAATCTAAGCAGGGAGGTCCTATGACTCTCACTGTGGTACTATACGCACACTGTTGTCTACGATATCACCTAAGTAAGTTAAATCTATCCGATACTCAAATTTTGTCGTTTCTGTGAGCTGGAGGATAAAACGCCGATTCACATTCTCTGCGAATGCGTCGCTCTGGCAAGGCAGAGACTCCTCCTATCTTAGGTGTGTGACTCTTATCCCTATGTGATATGGAGTAAAAAGCTCTAAAGAGGTACTTAGATACATCAAAGCCTCCACATACAAAATAGGCTGAAAGGTCATGCACAATAGATCTGCACAAATCGCAGTGCTTTCGGGCCTAAGAATAATATTAATCTTTGAAGAAATTGCAAATGCATCGATCGCTTAACAGCCTGCACAGCTTCGGTGGAAACTTGATATAGATCGAAACAGTATGTGACTTCGCTACACATTGAATCGTGGCTACTGTGCTGCGGCCCTTTCTTAAGCATACAACAGAATGGAATACAAGGCGAACGACTTTCTTATACAAGCTACGAACGCCTTTGTTTGCCATATATCGACTCATATTCATATAGTGTGCACAGCCATTTTTGTAGTCGATCGAAGTTGTTCTATGAAAGTAACGTTTTGTTTGTACAAATATTTCGTATCTTATGGTTCAAGTTTATACTTGTTGTTGCTTGCTAAGACGATTAATGATTGTTTGAATTCAACACTTCTGGACAAATCACAGGCTCTAGCTGGAAGCTGGAGCCAGCCATCTATAGGTTAGGTTGAACTTGCCGGCCAATAAAGACTCACATAGACTAAATGTGTCCATAGTGTTACCAGAATTTATTTGACGACCAACGAAGAACCCCAATCCATTTATCGAATAGGTTTAAAACAAAAACTTATACTTGGCAATTTACTTCCGAAGATATTGGACCGAGGTTCTCATCCAATTGGTGCCGTGCTCTTTTTGATTTTTCTTACACATTGCGAAAATATGACGACTCCGAAGGCAGCTGCAAGGCAGCTAATTTTCACTGAGAAGTTACTTTTTGACAGAAATACACTCTGGAGTGTTTGCCAAACCATTGCCGAGGCGCGACAGCCTTAGAACGTTTGTCTAACTGAAGAAACGTTTGTCCTAAATTTTGATGTTGCTTTGCCCGGTGAGTTAGGCGGAGCACGCTACCCCACACACGTCAGACGCCACTTGAATAAGCTTTAAGCTGTGGCAACTCGTAGAGAATACCGCGAAGAAAGAGGGATTGCTAATACATATATATGTATGTATCACATGTTGTTAGGACGTAAATACTTATGCATATGTTGGCTTACAGCACTGCTGTAACGGAAAAAATATCTCCGAATCATCGACGCGCGTTTAAGAGCGGGTTCTACATTTATTTTGGCGTGTTATCGATTTGTTATTCAATTTTACCGAAAAAAGTATCCGTTTCCCAGACAAATTATCGTTGTTTATTGAAAAATAACGATCTGTTATCGAAAAATTAATAATTATTTATCGATCAGTTATGGAAAAATATCTATTTTTTGTTGAAGAAACATCGATTTGTTCTGTGAGTCTTCCTCATTTTATCGCTATATTTTCGAAAGGAGTATTTTGCTTTTTCTAAAAATCGATAACTTTTGGAAAACACTTTGATATGTCGAAAACGTTCATTCACTCTAACATACTATTTATATTAGGCCAATTGTATATAACAAACCGCAATTTTTTGTGATCATAAAATAATTTTTCTAAACCTGCAATTTGATTCAAATAGTTCTGAAATTATTTCGGAATAGTCGCTATTAACTGTTGAAATTTTCTCGACTTGATTCCCAAATAATCACATAAATGTATACGTTAGTTATTGTATCAGTTTGTTATCGTAAAACTATCGGTGCATATTTGAAAAAATGACAAAGCTATTAAGTTTTTTACCGATAATCTATCGAAAAATTATCGATTTTTATCGAAGAAGAATAAATTTGTTTTGGAGTTTACCAATTTAATCGATATATTTTCGAAAGTAAATCCATATTCAATCGATCCTTTTCGTAATACTTCAATATTTTTCGATAACGAAATTTACATTCACTGTAACACACCGTAGCATGTTGGTAACTCGCCGATAAGTAACCGGAACATCTTTGAAGACCGCTCTTATCTATAAAGAGTCGACGGGTAGCACGATAACACGTCCATAACCAACCAAAAATATCTCGATAATAGGCCAATGTTAATAACAGAAAGATAGCTTTTGCAATCATAAAATATTTATAACGAAACCTGCCGACTTGATTCAAATAGTTTTGAAATAGTCACTAATATAGAAGGCTGCGGAACAGTCCTAAGATGATTCGTATTGATTTCAACTACACGAATAAACACGAAATAGTTCCAAAAAATTTGAAATATTTAGCCCCACGAAATAATCAAACAAATGTCCCCAACACACCCATTCGCAAACTTATCTAGAAACAGCGAAGCAAAGAAAGATAGAATATAAAAATATAATCTGAGATAGCTCAAAACAGTCGCAAAATTATTCCAACATTACTACAACGGTCTCCCAATAATTCCAAAGTTATCGCCAAACACCCAGACACGATCTCAAAATGCTGCCGAAACAGTCAAAGTTTGACCGGAAAATATACGAGCGAGGCGTATTCTAATTTTTTCTGTTTTACAGTTTTAGTAATAGCAATTATTGGCAGAACCTGATAGTAACATAATGTTAAGTTTAGTTATGTTAATTTCAACAGAGCAGACAAGAGATGTATCATTCCCGAAACCTGTTTCGATCGCAAGATGATAGTTTAAAATCAAACTTTGACAATGAAGAACAGCGCTCTCGAAAAGCCCAGTGGTTAAAGGGCTAGAATTACCCGTGCAAGTTTTCCTGTCGTTAAAGGAGAGTAATACCCAAATGATTAACGATCTTTGTCTATGTTGCAGCAACCCTTTAAAGGGTGTCCCAGCGGAGTATATAGCTTCTCCATCTAATTTTCGACCTCACTACTAGTGGCGAGTCCTATTTCTTTAACGGCGAGGTCCTGGCGATCTCAGTCGTCCATCCGAACTAGGAGTGAGGATAGCCTAGAAGTTAACTGTGTATCAGAATAAATCGTTCCGGATATTTTACCTTAATGGTGCTTGTTATCGGAAACGTACCAGATCCTATCCGGCAAAGCACCAAAGCCTTCGGGAGTGTATTTGACAGCTATAAAAACAATAAAAAGAAATGACGTAAAAGTCAACAATAAACATAACTTGATGGAAAGCCCTTTTTTGTTTTTTGAAAATCCATTACAACCGAATTGCTTTTTTCAGGTTGAGCGTTATATGCATCTTTTGTTTTTTCAACTACTTTATAATCCATTCGAGCTCTCTACTTAATAAAATCATTTTACTTTTGATTTTTGTTATTTTGCAAGCTAAAACTTTAAAGTCATAAAACAAAAGATATTAGAAAGAAGCTAGCAAAAAAGATTATATTAACTTCATGTCGTAAACTTTAAAATCCCTAAAACAACGTTCAAAACAAAACCAAAATATAAATCAAGCAAACCGACTGACAAATATAGTACACATATAGTAATCACAATGTATTCGAAGATAGTGCAACTTCAATTGCAACCAACATGAAATAGATAACTTTCAAAAGCTCGAGGTCTCGGCACACACACACACAAACAATACCAAAACACTAAGCGGCAAATATATCAATAAAGAAATAAGTAAAATGAAGCAACAACAAAAGCCAAATGACTATTGGTAGTGTTATATACTATTGGATATACATACATATAGATAAAGCGCGCACAAGATCCATTTTTGGCAATTTTAACAAAATTCGTCAACTGAAATCTTAATATATTTGACTACTAATAGCAACTACGCTGAAGAAATCTCAAAAAAGTTTTTTCGAAAATTTCGAAACAAATTCTACTAAGTTTCGCATTTTTACTTCGAGTTACCGCCTAAATTGGCTTATCTGCATACATTTTAATAAGCTTTTTCCATCTAACTCTGCCTACCCATCTACCTGTTTCCTAATCTTTTTATTCACTCCTCCCTCCGTCTTTTTCGCTTCATCTCATCTTGTCTCATTCTATCTCTTCTCAGTCTCATTCTCTCTTTCTCTTCTCTCAAGTTTTTCTCCTTTTCTTCATCTACTTATGCCAATCCCAGAGGGTGGTACGTATTCTGTTCCAGTCACTTCCGAGTCTCAGTCCCAGTCCACTCGAGTCTCAGCCTCAGTACCCGTCTAGTCCTAATCCCAGTCCAAGTCCGTCTCTGGTATAACTTCCCGGAAAAAAGCATCGTAAGTACTAATATAGGCAATTTATACGAAATTTCAAGCATATCGAATAGGACGTATGTAAATAGGTATGTGTGTATTATTATTTCTGTCTTTATTTTGGCTTTCGCATGTATATTTATCAGTTTTGCCAAGGTTGATGCGACTAAATCGAATATCACAATGAACCTTAGGAGCTCTCAGCATAGATTGCTTTGATTGATATCACATTAATACACACACATTCTAGGGGTAACAGCGTCCATGTTTTATGGCCTATATCTCGAGACCGCAGTCACATCAGCAGCTGTCTAAACTTACTCAGACTACAGCCCACATCACACAGCTTTCGTTGATACCCATATAGTATCAACTACATCTCTATCTAGTCGCGGTACCACGTATGGCGATATCTCGAGACCCTACTCAGCTCCCAGTTGTATGAGAATGACCCTCTCTACTAAAGCACACGCATCAACAGCTTTCATTTGACTAACCAGATTGTATAAACACATGTCTCAGGGGAACACGAGTCCACGTTTGGACTATCCTCTCGAGACCCTAGCCTTCCAGTTGTATGAAATATCCTGGACTATATAGCACTCATCAGCAGCTTTCATTTGGATATCATATGTATAAACACATTCTAGGGTACCCGGGTCGCAGGTTTTGGGGCTATATCTCGTAGACCCTAGCCTCCATGCTAGTTCGATATACTTTATCTCTGTACTATAGCACTACAGCATACAGCTTTCATTTGGATTCACATATTGGTATAAACACATTCTATGTGGTACCTCGGGTCCAGGTTTGGGCATATCTGCTCGAGACCACTATTAGCTCTCAGTTGTACGAGGTGATTATCCTGTACTATAGCACTCATCAACGAGTCTTTCCATCTTGATATCCAACATGACTGTTTAAACAACACATCTATGCGGTACCCGGTTCCAGGTTCTTGGGCTATATCCTGCGAGACCTATCTCCCAGTGTACGAAATTTATATCCTGTACTATAGCCTGCATCAACAGCTTTCATTTGATACCCATAGTGTATAACACATTCTATGGGGTACCCGAGTCCAGGTTCTGGCTAATATCTCGGAGATCCCTCAGCCTCCCAGTTGCTACGAAATTTAGCCCGTGTACTATAGCACTCACATCACCATATTGTCAATATTGATAGCCATACTTAATAAACACAGTCTAGGTGGTAACAGGTGTCCAGGATTTGGGCATAATATCGCGACGACCCGAATGCAGGCTCCCAGTGGTATGAAAATGATCCTGTACTATAGCACTCATCAACGCTTTCATTTGATATCATATTATCATAAACCCATTCTCCTCTAGTGGGCACTAACAAACTACGGCCCGAGGTTTGGGCTATATTTCGAGTACTCTAGTCTTACGCCTCAGTGTATGTAGAATTACTACCTGTTGCTAAACTATTAGCACTCATCAACAGCTTCATTTGATATGTTCACTATTATATAAGCACTTAACACATTCTAGGTGTACTCAGGGTCCAGGTTGTGGGCTATATCTCTCGACGACCCTCCCCAGACCTCCCAGGATTGTATGAAAATATCCTGTACTATACAGCCCTCGATCAACCGCTGTTCATTTGATATCCATATTATAGATAAACTATTCTTCTCTATACTATACTTCTAGATGCGGCACCCGGGCCCAGGTTTTCGGCGATTGACCTACTCCGAGACTACACACCCTAGCCTCCCAGTTGTATGAAAATTATCATGTACTAAACTATAGGCGACTCACTCCACAGCTTTCATTTGATATTCATATATATAAACACATTTCTAGGGGTAACGGGGTCCAGGTTTTTTGGGCTATATCTCGAGACCCTAGCCTCCCAGTTGTATGAAAATTATCCTGTACTATAGCACTCATCAACGCCGCTTTTCATTGATATCCATTTTATATAAACATATTCTAGGGGGCGACCGCGGGCCCAGGTTTTGGGGCTATATCTTCGAGACCCTAGCCTCCCAGTTGTATATAAAATTTAAGTCCTGTAACTAACGTAGGCACTC
>JARSSU010020201.1:0-36060 GCA_029619165.1 Eurosta solidaginis | reverse complement strand
GGAAATGTTTATTTCTTATATATTTTTCTACCCCAGAGGCAGTACGCAGGACCAAAATTTAACTGACATGATGGGATTCAAGGGGTTGTGTAGCGCAACATATAGCTTCTCCAACCCAATTGTCAACCTCACCTTCGAGCGGCGAATCCCGTTTCACTAACAGACGAGGCTCTGGCGACCCCAAGCTCCTCATGGAACTTGGGGGTGGGGAGGGAGGGATGGCCTGAAGGTTCAATGTGGCCATATAAATCGTTCCCGAGATGGTCGGGCCAGCACCTTAATGGTGCTGTGTTACCGGAGCGTATCGGATCTGTATCCGACAAAGGACCATCACATCGATAACACTCCCCAAAGCTTCGGGGAGTAACCTAATCGCTACAACAACAACAACAACAACTGACATGATTTCCAAGTTTTATATATATATCACTATTTAAATATAGGGTGCTGGTTTTGCTATCGAGAATTTGAAAAAAAAGCACAATACTTCAGAAGACGTTTCCAATGTCATGTTTATAGATTGGAATGGCCTTCTAAATGCGTGAAAAAGACCCACCTTAATTTACTACATATGTATAGCTGCGAAAAAAAATAAAAATAGGAGGAAAAAAACAAATTTACTTACACATTATATTTACGTAAATTATACAAAAAAACGGTTAATGAATTGTAGAATGAAAGCTGTTGGGGTTTACCCGGACAAAATTTCGAAAAAATTTAAAAATCAGAATAGTTTTTAAAGTAATTGCATTACTTAATTCCAATATACATTTTTATTAATTTTGCACAGTTTTACACTTTGTATGGAAGAAAAACCAAAATCAGCCTTCGAAAAAGAGTTGTTAAAAAACCAATGCGAATTTTCAATTTTTATTTACTCCAACTAGAATAAGCTTGTAGTTCAAAATTATTGACTAAACATTTGTAAGTTTACATGAAGACTTTTAAAAACTGCGAATTTTATCGAAATTCGTTTTCGTTATTCAAGTTTTTTTATTAGGTTGTAAATAAACGAGGACATAATGAGTGTAAATAAAATATAGTAATAATGGGAATGCTGGCGTTCCGTTTCATGTAGAAGGCACATAGGGCATACAGGTAAGGGGCCACCGAAAATCTAGGTGCGTCGGTGGCCATGCTTTTGAGGGTGGGATAAGCACCGGGCGTCGCAACACCACCCGTCGCAACACGTCCCCCTAAATATATTCGGCTTTTCCTCTTTTTATTTTAATTTTCAGTGATTTTCAACAGTTAGTAACCGGTCATGTCCGGTTCGGTAGTTTTTTTTGCGTTTAGTTTTCTTTCGCGGTTAGTTTTTTTTTAATTTTAAATTTTTGAATGTTTAACGGTCTGTCCGTGGCATCCGGTTCGACCGGATGTCGTTTTAATTTGAATTTCCAGCGTTTTGAATTAGTTCTGCGCTGTATGACCATTTAAAAGGCATGATAGCAACTTTTTTCTGTTATGGCGCAGGAACAGTAAGGTTGGCAAGGACCCCGCCCAGCCGACATGACTAGCCACAGAGCACCCCCCAGATCATGCCGACTGCCTTCCTTACTGCTCCATCATAGATGCGATTCCATAACAAAATTCTATGTAAAAATTTTGAAAGCGTTACTTCTAATTTGGCACGTCGATATTTAAATATTTCTCACACAGCTCAAAGTAGCTCAATGAGTTCAAGGAATTCCAGGACTATTGTGGTCTTAAGCCACGCAAGATACTTGAAAACTAAATAGCTTGGCATAAGAAATATTTTAAGTGGAAGTAAGGCAGAAATACTTCTCGAATGCGATAACTTTATAATAGTACAACGGATTGCGATTAAAAAATTTATTTTTATGTTCAGATTTTGAAGCAAATGTAAAAGAGACTTAATTTCGGAAGAAGTATTTTGTGTAAAGTTATTCCCCTAGGTACAGAACCGCATGAAGCCTTTAAGACGTTTGATTTTTAACCTGAGGCCCCGGCTTCAGAAAAGGTGAGTTTTTCAAAACTCACACTTATTGAATTTAGGCTTTGGTATGAAGTTGAAACGTTTAAGGGAAAATGCAAGCATCTATGAAAATAGCATTAACAAACTGCTTTGAAGAATTGCTTAGTTTCATTTATGATTTACTGAGTTTGCCACATGGCTCGGCAACACCAGAACGCAAATTTTTGAAACGTTTCAAATGCAGCAAAACCATTTCTCAGGACCGGGATCACGTGAAGGACCCGGATGGGTTCGATACCTTCCGGAGCAGGAGAGTATGGCGCAGTCCCGCTGTAAGGATCTGCTGGGAGGATGACAATTAAATGGGATTACACTGAAATGCCAGCCGTTGGTCGGGAAAAATCCCGAGTGGCTCCGGTACATAGAACCGGATGCATTGCGAAGCGCAAGTGAAAACATGGTGTGGCAACCGTGGATACGGCCGTAAAAACAAAACAGGCAGTCCCTCTCAATAATGATATTTCAAAAGCAATGACAAGTCCGCTAGTCGTAACAAGCTAATCAATTACAATAATAACACAACAACAAAAAGTAGAGTATTACCCTGCAAAAATTGTTGGATTAGGTACGTGCGCCATTTTCTTCATGTTGGAGTACTCTAACAATACTCTTTTGCAATGCGTTTTCGGACCACCATCAGCCGATCATTGCTTGTGTTTTAACGACCGTGATCACGACACGATAACGATCGAACAGAGTTGCCAAAAGTATAATATTGCATACAAATAGGTGATAATAAAATTTTACTATGGCATCTCTGATAAATGCACCGAGCAACTGGTTTTATGTATACATACTATAGTATAGAGAAATATTCAAAGAGGAATTGTGTCGGACCCAATTATCGGAGTGAATTTCATTAAAAGACAAACAATTTTATTGGTGAAAAATAAAATAAATAAAGAGAATAAAGAAACTAATATGATTTTTTTTATAAATTTAATGTTTTATCTTGGCGGCTTCTTCTCTAGCGATGGTTTTAAAAGTACTCTTCAATAGCTACTCCAAGGAGTACTTTCTTAAGTAATCTCCTGTAGGTACTCCATTAGGTAATCTATCGAGGGTGGTTTAACGAGTACTCTTTTGCTAGTATTCCAAGGAGTAATGTTTTGAGATAAGTTTCGCAAGTAATCTCTTGTCGGTACTCCATGGAGTAATATTTCAGGAACAGTTTAGAGAGTACTGTTCCGCAGATACTCCATATAGTGGTTTTTCTGGGGTCCTTTGGCATATGATCCTCTGTGGGTGCTCCATGGAGTACTACAGTGGAAGTACTTTGGAAAGTACTCTCACGTATGTACTCTATGGAATACTCACAAACAAAGCGAAAATGGGATCACCTACTCCTCTCCTAGGACATGGCAATGTTAATTGGACCACATGTTTTGTAATAATACAGATTAGTTTTGGAGCAATCCTATACTCCTAAAGGGTATTCCTTACACTATTTATGGAGTACTCGCGTTTTTTGAAGGGTAGCGCTAACGAAAATTCGACTGTGCGTCTTATGGTCGAGACACAGTTTTTCATGTAGATACGTTAAACACAATCTTATGCAAAATGTTTCGTTTGTAAATATCAAGGACTTGGCAATTGAAGTTTATTCGCCTTGCACATTCACACACAAAATTTTGAGAATCACTGCTATAAACATTCTCACTGTGCTTTATTGATCGTTAGAAGTTGGCGTCTCACCCAATCTTCAAGTCAGGCAATAAAAATTAAGTAAAGAATTACAGGCCAATATCTAAATTATCGACATGTTTCAAGCTTTTTGGAAAGGTAGTTAAAGACCACCTATCATTTGCTATCAATAGAATTGTGGATCCATGTTAGAATGGTTTTATTACAGGATGCTTGACTGTGACAAATTTGGCTGTACCGCAAGGTAGCATACTAGCTCTATTTCCTCTTATTTTTTGTTAAAGATGTGGGCTTATGTTTGAAGCATTCTAAATATTTACTTATGCAGACGATTTAAAACTCTTTCGTATCTCCTGTACATCTGATGCTTTGCGTCTGCAGGAAGATCTGAATGCTACTTATAATTGGGCCTTCCAAAATAATCTGCGACTAAGGCCGGTTTTTCAGTAGTTGATTAAGCTAAGCTTAAACTAAGTTTACTTAAACTCTAGTCAAATTTAAACTCCAGTTAACATACTGAGCAGTTTTTCAGTCACAGTTTAAGGCCGACTTTGGGATAGGCTTTTTTGTACGGCAACATTGGTTTTTTATCCAACAAACATGGAATATTTTCTTATCGGTCAACTATAATTTTAACATAAGCTTTACAACAACAACATTCCGGCCATTGCAGAATGGCAGCTAATAAAAGAGGGAAACGCCGTCGAAAACCAGCAAAACTAATCCTGGTGGTCATTTGCGAGGAGTCCCTAGAGGCTCTGGCAAAGGCGGACTACAAAATCGCGTTTGCTTTTCGCATGGCCAAGGTAAAGGTATTCCGCGGCGACACAATCTCTGCTGAAGACGACCCTGATGAAGTTGAAGGGGCAGGTAATCTGCTGCAGGGTGTCAATATCAGGGACGGGGACACAACAGAAGTCTAAGTGTATGCAGATTAATCTGCAGCATTCTAAAAGTGCTACAGATAATCTTAAAATCCTTCTCGGTGAGGAGGACATCCACATCACCTTAATCCAACTGCCCTGGGTCTACAATCAGGAAATCAGCACACACAATCTGTTCTTCAAAACGGATGCAGGTAAGCCAAGAGCAGGCATTTTAATCAACAAAGGTATAAATGCTTTCTTATGTTCAAATTACAGCACAGCAGACCTAACAGTGGTAAAGCTAAAGGGCGTGTCCAACCAGGCTATATACGTGGTATCGGCCTACATGGCCCATGACAGGATGGCTCCACCTACAGAGCTGGCGCACTTTATAAATAATAGCGGCGGGTGCAGCATAATTATCGGCTGCGACGCCAATGCAAGAAACACGATATGGGGCAGCTCCTCAACCAACGAGAGAGGTGGGCCCCTCTACACTTTATTCTTAATTCTAACCTCAGTATTTGCAACAGCGGCCAGATTTAACTTTGACAACCGACGATGACCCGGCGCTAGTGGAAATCTGGAGAGGTCAGACAAAGCCTCTCTCTCGGACCACCGTTGGATCTTCTTCGACATCAAATTTGGATCTGGCCAGACTCACCGCTACAGAAACCCAAGAAGAACAAAGTGGGATAAATTTGTAAGGCTATCTACGCCAGCTTTAGAAATAAGCGAACCTAACATAAACTGCCCGCAAAAGCTCGATGAGCCTAGTCGGCAAGGTAGAGCTCGCGTTAACTACCTCTTACAACAAGTGCACCCCATCCTGCTGGAGCGGGGACCTTAGGAAACTTAGAACGACAGTACGGAAGTCATTTAATGAGTGCCTCATAACCAAGGAGTGGCAGCCTATATAGGGAGGCGCTCAAAGCATACAAAAAAGCTATAAGGGTAGCGAAGGCTGTGTCCTGGCAATTCTTCTGCTCCTCAATAGAGAACACTCGTGAGTTCTCCAGACTGAGTAAAATTCTGTCCAAAGAACACCACAACAATCACCTCGTAAGAAGTGAGGCAGGCCTATGGACAAACTCAGCAGAGGACTCCCTGGGCACACTCATCAATACTCACTTCCCTGGATGCGATCTAGCACCAGTAAAATAATCTCTCTGCAGGGACTCTCAGCCCCCAGAAGGCTTACTGGACAGGATAATAGACAGCGAAAAGATCAGGTTTGCCATAAATGGCTTCTCTCCATTCAAATCGCCCGGTCTTGATGGCATTATCACGGTAATGCTACAAAAGCTAGGTGATCCAATGATCCTCTGGCTTGAAGTGGTATACAGAGCGAGTATCGCCCTGACCCATATCCCACAAAGCTGGAGAAAAACAAAAGTAATCTTTCTGCCAAAAGTGGGCAGATGCCCACACGAAAATACCAAAGACTACAGACCAATAAGCCTCACACCCTTCATGCTCAAGGTCCATGAGAGGCTTCTGGATATATATATTAGATCAATAATAACAGGACCAAACCTGTCAAAGGCACAGCACGCTACGAAGGGCAGTCTACGGAGACCGCCCTCCATGAGCTAACGGGCTTTGTGGAAAGATCACTACACTACAAACAATTCACACTAGCAGCTTTCCTAGATATAGAAGGAGCCTTCAACAACATCGAAACCGGGCACATTGTGAAAGCCCGGCAAAGGGCCAGAGTTGACAACCACATTTTTGGATGGACTCAATCAATGCTGGAAAACAGAACCATACAAGCGGATATGGGCTCAGTGACAATGACCCGCAAAGTTGGTAGAGGTACACCCCAGGGCAGAGCCTCTCGCCACTGTTCTGGGTCATTGCACTGAACGAGATACTACTCGAACTCGACAAGAATGGTGTTAAAGCAGTAGCATACGCAGACGACGTGGTCATTGCAGTCTCGGGGGATCTCCACTCTAAGCGACATCCTTCAGGGTGCACTAAGCAGGCTACACACCTGGGCGGCATCGTCCGGCCTCAACATCAACCCTATCAAAACAGAACTGATACTGTTCAGTAACAGAACGAAAATACCAACATTTCGACTGCCCTCACTAGATGGTACGGAACTCTCGCTCTCAACTAGAGTTAAGTACCTAGGCGTCGTAATATACAACAAGTTAAATTGGAAAACCAATATCGAAAAAAGGGTAGAGAAGGCGTATATCGCATACTACTCGTGTAAGAGAATAGTCAGCGGAAATTGGGGGCTAAAGCCAACACTCATGATGTGGCTCTATACGGCAGTCATAAGGCCCATCCTGACGTACGGAGCCATATCACGGTTGCCTGCCCTGAACAAGCAATACAACACTAAAAAACTAGACAAAATACAAAGGGCAGCATGCGCAGGGGTAACAGGTGCACTTAGATCATGCCCGACGGACACACTAAATGTTATACTTAACCTGCTGCCACTGGCTCTCCACATCAGATATACAGCGATCAGCTCAGCCATCAGGCTAAGGGAGTCTGGATGCTGGACAGAAAAACGATATGGCCACAGTGACATCCTAACAAGGCTCGCCGATGTGGATTCGACAACAGATTACCTCTCAAAAATACTGATCCTCGACAGAAATTACAAGGTGCAGATACCCTCTAGAACGTATTGGTCGGCCGACAAAGTGACGGTGAGATAGTTATATACTCCGAGAGTCAAGCAGCGCTAAAAGCGCTAGAATCACCGTACAAAGCCTCAAAATCCGTCGATAACTGTAAGAGGGTGCTACGCGAAGCAGCTAACCAGGCAGCTATCACACTCAGCTGGGTACCCGGCCGCAGGAACATTGACGGCAACGACAAAGGGGATGAAATAGCAAAGGCGGGAGCATCGTTAGACATCACGGAAGCAGTCGCGGTGCATCGACCACTCACATCAATTAAAAGAGACATTCTCACATATCTTAGGGAAATAGCAATCCGTGATTGGTACTCTACGCACACCTGTAGAACCACGAAACTAATGTGGCCAGAGTACAATCAGAAAAGAACCGATGATCTACTAAATAGGTCTAGGCAGGAAATATACAGAATCACGGCCACTATTACAGGGCACTGGCCGTTTGGCCCGCACGCGAGTAGAATGGGTATGTGTCTCTTATAGCCAATGCGGGTGTATGCGTGAGTACTACTTCGGCTTATGACTACACCTGTGTGTGAGTTATCTCATTGTTGCCATTATTTGTATGTATGTGAATGATGATTAATGTGTTTATGTAGCTTGTTTTAATGTTTTTGTTGTTTTGCATTCATTTAGTGATGTGAAAATTCGCCACACTGCCCTTCACCTAAGTCGGATCACAAATCATACACAGAAGATTGCGCATTCACGAGTTCAAAATTGCTTCGTTCTGCGCATTTACGTCACACTTGACTGCTTGAGCGAATGAAAGAAAGAGAAAAAAAAACAAGAGCTAAAGGAAAATGACATAAAAATTGCCCATAAAAAACAGCTGATCTTTTGTTTACATGCGCAATGCGTAACCTTGTGTGTGTGATTTGTGAGTCGGATCGTCCCGATCAGACAAATTTCCTGATATAAACTCTGTCAATCTTTCCAAATGAGCCACTTTCATTTTGGTTCGTGGTTTCCCATTGTTTGTATGCGGTAAACTATATCATTAATACGTTTCACAACTTTGTATGGGCCTTCCCAATTACACTGCAATTTCGGTGACAATCCTTTTTTTCGTTGTGGGTTGTATAGCAGCACCAAATCTCCTTACCGAAAACCTTCCGAATTAATTGCTTTATCGTATCTGGCTTTCATCTTGTCACTCATAATCTTCATTCGTTGCCTTACAAGGTCGTGTATTTCTCTCTTCTCTTCTTCCAAGACACCAGTGATTTCTTGGCATTTCTCTCCGCATCGGCATCTATCCGAAACTTCAAATCAGCTGGCAGTCGAAGGTCATTTCCAAAAATTACCTTTGCGGGAGTTTGGCCCGTCGTCTCATGCACTGCCGATCGGTAAGCCATCAAGAATAATGATATGTGTGTATCCCACTCTTTATGGAACTTGTCGACTACTTTCCTTAAGTGCTCACCCAAGGTTCTATTGAATCGTTCCACCACACTGTAACGAATTTAGTGCAATTCCGCTTATTTGCAACCTTCTGCTAACGTTCGAATCACTAAACTGTTGAATAAATAACTCCAATATTCGATAATGCAAAATGGCTTTATTAGACTACTTTCAAAATAACACTTCTATTGCTCGCCAGATAGCATGCTTAAATCAAACTGATTGTCGTGCCTCTACTGTTGCTGCCTTTTATACTGTCTGGTTTCCTCGTTGCATATTTCTAGGCGTTTCTATTCTAGAATTTACTAGTTAGTTATCAGCTATAAAATTACAGCTATAAACTACGTTTATAGCTTCTCATATGCGCGTGTATATGTGAGTGATACTTGCACAAATTATTGCCTTCTTTTGTGAGCATCTCAGATAAGATATATGCATGTGTTTGTGCGTCTCTTCTCCGCTGCTCGTATGGACATATGGGTAGACATAATGATTGATTTATTGATGTGCATACAAGTCACTGCTTAGCATCGGCTTAGAGATGATAGTATCCCTTAGTGTTGCTAATATTCGTCACACTGCCCTCCACCTAAGTCTGATCGTCCCGATCAGACAAATCTCTCGATCTAAACGCTGCCAGCCTTTCCAAATGAACCACTTTCATTTTGGTTCGTGGTTTGCCAATGGTTTGTATGCGGTACACTACATCGTTGATCCGTTTTACAACTTTGTATGGGCCTTCCCAATTACACTGCAATTTCGGGGACAAACCTTTTTTTCGTTGTGGGTTGTATAACAGCACCAAATCTCCTTCCTGAAACCCTTCCGAATTAATTGCTTTATCGTATCTGGCTTTCATCTTGTCACTCATAATCTTTGCTCGTTGCCTTACCAGATCGTGTATCTCTCTCAGCTCTTCTTCCAAGACACCAGTGGATTTCTTGACATTTCTCTCCGCATCGGCATCTATCCCATACTTCAAATCAGCTGGCAGTCGAAGGTCATTGCCAAAAATTACCTTTGCGGGAGTTTGGCCCGTTGTCTCATGTACTGCCGATCGGTAAGCCATCAAGAATAATGATATGTGTGTATCCCACTCCTTATGGTACTTGTCTACTACTTTCCTTAAATGCTCCTCCAATGTTCTATTGAAACGTTCCACCATACCATCGGACTGAGGATGCAATGCAGTTGTCCGTGTTTTTCGAATGCCCAACTTCTTACACATTTCTTGGAACACAGCTGATTCAAAATTCCTGCCTTGGTCAGAATGTAACTCCATTGGTACACCATACCTTGCAACCCAATCGTTTGTAACCACTTCTGCTACTGTTTCCGCTTCTTGGTTTGGGATTGGGTATACCTCTGGCCATTTACTGAAATAATCCATAACCACCAGTACGTATTTGTTTCCGCGGTTGCTAGTAGGAAATGGACCTGCGACATCCATGGCGATCCTTTCAAATGGTGCACCTGAAATATACTGCTTCATCTGGCCATGACTTCGTGTTTTGGGCCCTTTCGCTCTGTTGCAAACCTCGCAGTTGGCAATCCACTCGGTGACCGACTGACGGCAACCAACCCAATAGAATCTCTGCTTAATTTTCTCGAGCGTCTTCGTGATTCCAAGATGACCTCCACTTGGACCATTATGCAGCTCGCTGAGCACGTCAGGAATCCTCTTTCTGGGAACAACTATCAGTTTCTTCTTGCATTGACCATCCTCACTCTCCCATACTCGATGAAGGCAACCGGATATCAATTCTAAACTGTTCCACTGTGCCCAATATGACTTCGCAATGGGACTCTCTGCTGACATCTCCTCTCTGTTTGGTCTTTCGTTTCGTTCGAGCCCTTGCATAACATGTGACAGATCTGTATCTTCTAGCTGACACTTTCTTAGTTGTTCCTTGTCCCATTCATCCGTACACGTTATAGTCATTAGCCGGACATCTATAATGTCTTCTTTAGCCTCGGCCTTTGAACAGTGCTTGCATTCCAAACTACATGGTCTTCGTGACATTGCATCAGCATTTCCATGGGTACTACCTTTTCGATGCTCAATGGAAAAGTCATAGCTTTGTAGTCGCTCGATCCACCGTGCCAATTGTCCTTCCGGATTACGGAACTGCAGAAGCCATTTCAACGCTGCGTGATCTGTCCTGACGCGGAATCGCTGGCCGTAGAGGTATTTGTGAAAATGTTTAATGCACTCTACCAATGCCAACAGCTCTCTCCGTGTAACGCAATAGTTCCTCTCTGGTTTTCCAATCGAACGGCTGTAATATGCAACTACCTTCTCCTGTCCATCGACCAGTTGTGATAAAACGCCTCCTATAGCATATCCACTCGCATCTGTATCTAGAATAAATGTTGCTCCTGGAATCGGATATGCCAACATTGGGGCAGTGCACAAACGCTCCTTCAATGTTTGGAAAGCCACTTCTTGCTCCTTCTTCCATTCAAAAGCTTTATTTTTTCTTGTAAGCTCATGGAGGCTATGGGCTACGCTGGAAAAGTTTGGTACAAATCGGCGGTAATATGTGCACAGCCCAAGGAAACTTCTTAATTCATGCAAGTTCTGTGGTCTTGGCCAATCCTTTACTGCCTCTATCTTTTCATTCGCTGTACAGATGCCTTCTGTCGTTACCTTGTGACCCAAATAATTTACTTCCTTTTTAAACAGCGAACACTTTTTGGGACTTAGTTTCAGACCAGCGCCAGCTATTCTCTGGAAAACTTCCTCCAAGTTCTTAAGATGTTCATCAAAGTTCTTGCCCAATACGATGATGTCGTCCAGGTACACCAAGCATGTTTTCCAATGTAGTCCTTTCAGTACCTGGTCCATGAGTCTCTCAAAAGTAGCTGGTGCATTACAAAGTCCAAAAGGCATCACTGTAAATTGCCAAAGACCATCACCGACACTGAAGGCTGTTTTCTCTTTATCTTCCTCCTTCACCTCAACTTGCCAGTAGCCGCTTTTCAAGTCCAGTGTGGAAAACCATTTCGTACCAGATAGCGAGTCCAGAGTATCGTCAATTCTTGGCAATGGGTAGCTATCCTTTTTCGTGACGTCGTTCAACTTGCGGTAGTCCACGCAAAACCTCATTTTCCCATCCTTCTTCTTCACAAGTACCACCGGTGAGCTCCATGGACTAGCTGATGGTTCGATGACGCCGCTGTCGCTCATTTCTTGTACGATTTGACTCACAACTTCCCGCTTCGCCAGTGGAACACTACGAGGAGCTTGACGTATCGGCCTCGCGTCTCCAGTGTCAATTTGATGTTTCACAACATTGGTGCGGCCTGGTTTGGAACCATCCTGGTCAAATATGTTTGCGTACTTTAGGAGCAGTTGCTTTGCCTTACTCTGATAATCTTGATCTAGCCCCTCCGTCCATGCCGTGATGTCATTTGAAAGATCAGTCATGCTAGTTGAAACGTGTTCCTGGAGCTGTTCACAGTTAATAACTATTTCAGCCTCTTGCATCTTCCCAAAATAGCTCCTTTTGTCAGTTTGAGTGGTGACTTGAACTCATTGAGTACTCTTACCGGAATACGTCCATCTTGTTTTGTCATAGCCAGGGTTTTTCCTACAAGTACGTTCGGTGTTGATTTGTTTGCTGCTTCGACAACCCACAATTTGTTTGTCCCACAATCTCCATCAACCTTTGCCCAGATGACTGCTTCTGATTTTGGTGGTATTTGCTGACTCTCTCCCACCAGCACTCGTTTACTGCTGTAGCCTCTCTCGTAGCCGAAATTAAGTGGCACATCCATGTTCTTATATCGCATCGTCTTGCTTTGCATATCGATCTTGATGCCTTGGTCGATTAAGAAGTCCACTCCAATTATGATTTCATCAACAATCTCTGCCACTATAAAATTGTGTAGTACCGTGACGTTCCAATTGCTACTTCACATGCTACTTCTCCAATTACCTGGTGTCCTCTCCCGTGGCTGTACGTAATCTTGCTCCAAGCAATGGTCTTATCTTCTTGTTGACTAAATCTGATCGAATGATGGAATGAGATGCACCCGTATCTACAGTCAGTAAACGTTCCTTTCCATCCACATGTCCTCCGACAGTAAGATTGCTTGACCTTCTTCCAATTTGCGAGATAGAGATTATGGGGCATTCAATTGCGGGAGCCAGCTGTCGCCCTTGCGGCTGACTCGCTTTAGTTTAACGATTGAGTGGATCTTGGAGATTTGCTCATCTCCTTCAGCTCTGCGTTTACGGCCACCCACATTGTTGGAACTGTTAGGGATTGGTACTGCAATAACGTGCAATGTGCCCTGGCTTTCCACACTTAAAGCATTTGACGCCATCGTTTTTCTGCTGCGTTCCTTCATGCTTCCAAATTGTGTCTACCCAGTCTGGCCTTTCCACTTCCACGCGATGAGCTTTGTATGCGGGCTTACTCAAAGTGACGCTGTTTCCTGAGTCAGTGCATGGGATACCGTTTCAGCAAATGTTAGTTTTGGGTTTGCATATGTAGCTCGCTTCGTTTCCACGTCCCGTATGCCATTTATAAAACTCTGGATTTTTACCCTCTCGGTGTATTCCACGGGTGCGTCCGCATTTGCCAAATGAGCCAACCTTTCAACATCCGAAGCAAACTCTTGCAAAGTCTTATTAGCTTTTTGGTAACGGTTTTGCATTCTATTTGATATATCTGTTTCCTATGCTCGCGCTAAGATATTGTAATGTTCATATTTATGCTGATGATGTTCAACTATATGTGTGCTGTCCTCTTGATAGTGTTGGCATGTGTATTAATGATATTAACTCTGAATTGACGAATGTAAGTGCATGGGCATCTGCAAATGGTTTATCAATTAATCCTGCCAAATCTAAATGTATTGTCATTCGCAGAAAAGCCTTCGATACACGAAACTTAGACAAGGTAATGCTAGACGGTGCAGCTATTGAATATGTTGACTCAGCGAAAAACCTTGGTTTGGTATTTAATCAAACTCTGACATGGAATAATCATATCATTAGTAGAGTAGGTAAAGTGTATGGAATGCTTCGTACACTATGGCTAACACAGTATTTCACTCCTTTACACATTAGACTTCTTCTTGCAAAAGCGTACTTAATACCTACGCTACTGTATGGCTGTGAGATTTATGCTAATTGCGACTCCGTATGTAAAACTAAGCTTAATGTTGTTTATAACAATATTGCCAGATACGTATTTAGGCTAAAACGACTCGACCATGTGTCTGCGTATGCCGTAAAGTTGGTAAATATTTCTTTTGAAAATTTGTTAACATTCAGAACAGTGTTGTTCATACATAAGGTTATTCATACGCAGGAGCCAAACTATTTATACCAGAGGCTTCAGTTTCTTCAATCGTCAAGGTCTGCACTGCTTATTTACACTAGACACAAAACTCTCACATCTGAGCGTCAATTTTTTATCTACGCGGTACGTCTTTGGAACTCACTTTCAGTTAGTTTTTAAGGATTATTACTAATATACTGCAATTTACAAATAAAGTGTTTAGTTTTTTACAATGATTGTTAACCACTACAACTCTATTTTAATACCTTCTATATTATTGAATGTGATCTTTTACCATATATATTTCATTTTTTCAAAATATTTATACCTAATCTCCCTTTTGTGTTTCATTTTATAATGTATCCCTATTTCTCATTTTCTTACTTCTCCCCTTCTTTATGTTAAGTATTTTTAATTTTCAGAATACCTTATTGTATCACATGTGACTGGCACTGTTAAATAATTTTTTCAAAATTGTTGTGTCAGGATGAATATATCTAATATCTAATCTAATATCTAATCTAATATCTAATCTAATATATATTATAAATGGGAAAGTTTGGATGTTAAGATGTTTGGATGTTTGGATGTTTAGATGTTTGGATGTTTGGATGTTTGGATGTTTGGATGTTTGTCCAGACGTTTGTCTTTGTGACTCAATAACGCAAGAACGGCTGGACCGATTTGGATGAAATTTTGCACACATATAGCCAATAGTCTAGAAGGATCTACTAGCTATATATTTTTCAAAAGGGGCGTGGTCCCCGCCCCCTAGGAACAGTTATAATTTAATTATTATATTTTTTCGTCTTTGCGACTGAATCACGCCAGAATGGCTACACGGATTTTGATGAAATTTGGGACACAGACAGTAGTCTACTAGCGAAATTTTTTTCGAACATGGAAAGAGGGGTGGGGGTCCCACGACCCTTCGAGAAATTATTTTTCATAATTTTTACACATTATAACTTTACGTATACTGGCCTTCACCAATATCACAGACTCAAGGGGTCAAATAAGTCGAGGGCTTACAAAGTAAGCAGTGACACCCTCCGCCCGCCCCCCTTTATCTCCCCCTCTGGTGTAAAATCCATAAATTGTTATAACTCAATCTAAATTTTCTCCTAAATCAATAGTTTTTGGTATCTGGTACATACAGAACGAGATCTAGACAATTTTGGAGGAACGATCAGTGGTCCTCTCCTCTACTCCCGCCATCCGCCCTCCATCAATTGTTTTTATTAGCACGCTTTTATTAGCTTTACCTGTATGTTTCTATCTAACTTTTTATTCGCTCCAATGCGCCTGCTGCCTTATTAACATGGTTTTATAATTAGCTTCACCTTATTTGTAATCCCGTAAGGGTCATATCGAGACCCTTCCGGGATCATTTCTGGATGGTTTTCGGGATCGGTCCGGGATTACGCCGGGGTAATTTCGGGACTTTTTCGGGACTATTTCGGGATCATTTTGGGACCCTTCCGGGATCATTTCTGTATAGTTTACGGGATCCGTCCGGGATCCCGTCGGGGTTATTTTGGAACATTTTCGGGACTATTCCGGAATCATTTCGGGACTATTTCGCGATCATTTGGGGACCCTTCCGGCATCATTTCTGGATGGTTTTCGGGATCCGTGCGGGATCTCGTCGGGGTCATATGGGGACTTTTTCGGGATCATTTGAGGGCTCTTCCGGCATCATTTCTGGATGGTTTTCGGGATCCGTCCGGGATATCGTCGGGGTCATTTGGGGACTTTTTCGGGATCATTTGGGGGCTCTTCCGGCATCATTTCTGGATGGTTTTCGGGATCCGTCCGGGATCTCGTCGGGGTCATTTGGGGACTTTTTCGGGATCATTTTGGGGCTCATCCGGCATCATTTCTGGATGGTTTTCGGGATCCGTCCGGGATCCCGTCGGGGTCATTTCGGGACTTTTTCGCGACTAATACGGGATCATTTGGGAACCCTTTCGGCATCATTTCTGGATGGTTTTCGGGATCCGTCCGGGATCCCGTCGGGGTCATTTCGGGACTTTTTCGCGACTATACGGGATCATTTGGGACCCTTCCGGCATCATTTCTGGATGGTTTTCGGGATCCGTCCGGGATCCCTAGGGTATTTCGGGACTTTTGGGGATCATTTGGGTCGGATCATTTTGGGATTTTTCGGGATCATTTGGGGGACTCTTCCGGCATCATTTCTGGATGGTTTTCGGGATCCGTCCGGGATATCGTCGGGGTCATTTGGGGACTTTTTCGGGATCATTTGGGGGCTCTTCCGGCATCATTTCTGGATGGTTTTCGGGATCCGTCCGGGATCCCATCAGGGTAATTTCGGGACTATTAGGGGATCATTTGTGGACCTTTCCGGCATCATTTCTGGATAATTTTCGGTATCCGTCCGGGATGCCGACGAGGTCATTTCGGGATTATTTCGGGATCATTTGGGATACCTACCGGCATCATTTCTGGATGGTTTTTGGGATTCGTCCGGGATCCCGTCGGGGTCATTTCGGGACTTTTTCTCGACTAATACGGGATCATTTGCGGACCCTTTCGGCATAATTTCTGGATAGTTGTCGGGATCCGTTCGGGATCCCGTCACGGTCATTTCGGAACTATTAGGGGATCATTTGAGGACCTTTCCGGCATCATTTCTGGATAGTTTTTGGAATCCTTTCGGGATCCCGTCAGGGTCATTTCGGGGCTTTTTCGGGATCATTTAAGGATGGCTTTCAGGATTCGTCCGGGAACCCGTCAGGGTAATTTCTGGACTTTTCCGAGACTATTTCGGGATCATTTTGGGACCTTCCCAAGATCATTTCTGGATGGATTTCGGGATTTGTCCGGGATGCCCTCAGGGTCATTTTGGGACTATTAGGTGAGCATTTGAGGACCGTTCCGGCATCACTTCTGGATGGTTTTCGGTATCCGTTCAGATTCCCGTCGGAATAATTGCGGGACTTTTTCGGGATCATTGGGGTCCCTTCCAAAATCATTTCTGGATGGTTTTTGGGATTCGTCCGGCATCCCGTCGGGGTCATTTCGGGACTTTTTCTCGACTAATACGGGATCATTTGCGGGCCCTTTCGGTATCATTTCTGGATAGTTGTCGGGATCCGTTCGGGATCCCGTCAGGGTCTTTTCGGAACTATTGGGAGATCATTTGAGGACCTTTCCGGCATCATTTCTGGTTAGTTTTCGGGATCCTTTCCGGGTCCCATCAGGGTCATTTCGGGACTTTTTCGGCATCATTTAAGATTGGTTTTCAGGATTCGTCCGGTATCCGTCAGGGTAATTTCTGGACTTTTCCCAGACTATTTCGGGATAATTTTGGGACCCTCCCAAGATCATTTCTGGATGGATTTCGGGATCTGTCCGGGATGCCGTCAGGGTCATTTTGGGACTATTAGGTGATCATTTGAGGACCTTTTCGGCATCACTTCTGGATGGTTTTCGGTATCCGCTCAGGATCCCGTCGGAATTATTGCGGGACTTTTTCGGGATCATTTGGTGTCCCTTCCGGCATCATTTCTGGCTGGTTTTTGGGATTCGTCCGGCATCCCGTCGGGTTCATTTCGGGACTTTTTCTCGACTAATACGGGATCATTTGCGGGCCCTTTCGGCATCATTTCTAGATAGTTGTCGGGATCCGTTCGGGATCCCGTCAGGGTCTTTTCGGAACTATTAGGTGATCATTTGAGGACATTTCCGGCATCATTTCTGGATAGTTTTCGGGATCCTTTCGGGGTCCAGTCAGGGTCATTTCGGGACTTTTTCGGGATCATTTAGAGATGGCTTTCAGGATTCGTCCGGGAACCCGTCAGGGTAATTTCTGAACTTTTCCGAGACTATTTCGGGATAATTTTGGGACCTTCCCAAGATCATTTCTGGATGGATTTTGGGATCAGTCCGGGATGCCGTCAGGGTCATTTTGGTATTAGGTGATCATTTGAGGACCTTTCCGGCATCACTTCTGGATGGTTATCGGTATCCGATCAGGATCCCCTCGGAATCATTGCGGGACTTTTTCGGGATCATTTGGGGTCCCTCCCAAGATCATTTCTGGATGGATTTCGGGATCTGTCCGGGATCCCGTCAGGGTCATTTAGGGGTGCGTTCGAGATCCCGTCAGGGTCATTTCGGGACTTCTTCGGGAATATATCGGGATCATTTCTGGATGGTTTATGGGATCCGTCCATGACCCCTTAAGGGTCATTTCGGGACTATTAGGTGATCATTTGAGGACCTTTCCGGCGTCACTTCTGGATGATTTTCGGTATCCGTTCGGGATCCCGTCGGAATCAATGCGGGACTTTTACGGAATCATTTGGGATTCCTTCCGGCATCATTTCTGGATGGTTTTCGGGATTTGTCCGGGATCCCGTCGGGGTTATTTCGGGACCTTTTCGGGGCTAATACGGGATCATTTGGGGATCCTCTAGGGGTCGTTTCGTGACTTTTTCTGTATTATTTCGGGATCATTTTGGGACCCTTTCGGCATAATTTCTTGATGGTTTGCCGGATCCATCAGGGTCATTTCGGGACCATTTTGGGATCATTTGGGGACCCTTCCGAGATCATTTCTGGATCCGTCCGGGATGCCGTAGGAGCCATTTCGGGATTTTTTGTTACTTTTCCGGGATAGTTTTTGCACCCTTCCGGGATCATTTCTGGATCTGTGCGGGATCCCATCTGGGTCAATTCCGGACTATTTCGGGATCATTTTGGAATCCTTCCGGAATCATTTCTGTATGGTTTTCGCGATCCATCGTGGATCCCCTCGGAGCCATTTCGGAACTTTTTCTGGAGTTAGTCGGGATAATTTAGGGACCCTTCCTGGATATTTTCTGGATGGTTTCTGAGATCCGTCCGGGAGCCCGTCAGGGTAATTTCGGAACTTTTTCGGGACTATTTCGGGATCAATTTGGTACCCTTCAGGCATCATTTCTGTGTGGTTATCTGGATAAGTCTAGAATCGTGTCGTTGTCATTTCGGGTTTTTTTGGGACTACTTCGGGAACTTTTGGAAACACTTCCGGGGCGTTTCTGGATGGTTTTCGGGATCCGTCCGCGATAGCGTCGGGGTCATTTCGTGGCTTTTTCTGGATAATTTCGTTATCATTTTGGGATCCTATCAGGTTATCAGCTCATAAAGTTCTTTTTTTTACTCAATTACAAAAATAAAATGCATTAGACAGAAAAAAAATTTTAAACAGATAACTTTATAAGCAGGCTAACGTGAATAGCCCACATATTTCATTTTCTCCTTGCGGACGGGGCCGCGGGTAAAGGCTAGTAATAACAATAAAAGCAACTATTTTTTCACATTACCAAAAACATGTGTGCCGTTCGAGTAGGTGCAGCTTAATTTTTATGAACTGGTTTGTTGGCGTACTTTTAACTGACTGACAGAATATTACTAGCTATTAAATTTCAGGTTAGTAAGTAATTTGTACAACAAGCCGTTGTAGCAAGTGTTGCAGCAGACAGCAAGAGCCTGAGAAGAAAGTTATAAAAATTCATTAAAATTTATCTTAGTTTTTGAAATTAAACAATGTGCAATTCAAAAGTCAAATACTTACACGTTTAAGCAGTTGACAAGTTTCTAAATCATAAAGAAACATTTTCAACCATAATTTTTTTTTCAAAAGAATAGTGGTGCATACATACAATAAGAACCCATCATGACAATTAGGGCTATAATTATATCAAGGAAATCTACACCTTTTCCAGTTTAAGTTCAGAAAATTGCAATTCAGGTTTAGAATTTTCATGTCAAATTCAGAAATTTACAAATCAAATTCAGAAAATTATAGGAAGGTTATTATTTTTCAATATATATGTTATTTGCGGAAGTGTTGATGCTTCGTTGACAATGTTGGTTTGGATATACTGTACCTCAAGTTTTCTACAAGGCGTGTACATCCCGAGTTAAGAAATTACACGGAGGATAACCCTTTGCAACAAGTACAAGAGGAACACTCCGACCATGAAAGTACTTCAGTCAACACCTCAGTTTGGAAGAAGTGGAAGGGGGAGGCCTCCACAGAGTTGCGAGAGGCAGGTGGATGAAGACTTGATCTTTGCACACAGTAATTATACGTTTATTGCAGATTGTGGACGCTCCATTGCTTTCGTCATCACTGCTGTCAATGCAGATCAATGCTTGTGACTTTTATGTAGAACATAGCTGGATGTCCTTGTAACTGACTTCTTATGAGAGGAGGGGAGAGTGAAGAAGTCCAATGCTCCCTTAACAGATAGTAGGCCTTCATATCCTTGTATCAAAATTATTAGCGCTAACATTTACCATCTTACGTAGGTACTCTTATTTCCATTGCCTAAAAGAACAAGTAAAGGTGTCTAAATTCGTGTGTAACCGAACATTATATCAGCGTGAGCTTCAATTATACATTTCATTTCAGATAAATTACTTTTGTACATAACTCGTGGCACCGCCCGTTTAAAAAAATGTCTCCCCATTTCCTCTTACAATAAAACTTGATAAGTGAAATATCATTGATTCAAAACTATTTTGTGCTAAGTTATAGCTTATTATTCTAGTATACTACCCTTTTAAATTTGTTTTATATCTAAGTTGCCGTGGTCCTTAGCCGATCCCGTCCATTTTTACTAGAAATATTTTCTGCTATAAGGAAAATATGTGTACACAATTTCATTACGACATGTTAATTTTTCTTCGATTTATGGCTCCCGAAACATAGAAAATTGCTTAGTCATAAAAGGGGCGCTGCCACACCCATTTTCAAAAATTTTAGTGTTTTCCAACTTAATGTTATAATTCAATTTAGAAAGTAAAATTCTATTGACACACAGCTCTTTTTCGCTAAGATATGACTTATTATTTACGTCTACGACCCTTTTAAAAATCTTTTATATAAACAGTCGGCGTGGTCTTTAACCGATCTCGTCCATTTTTCCTTGAAATATTTCCTGCTATAGGGAAATTTGTGCAACCAATTTTATTACGATCCGTTAAGTTTTCTTTGAGTTATGCCTACCGAAACATAGAAAATTGCTTAGTCATAAAAGGGGTGGTGCCACGCCCATTTTTTTAAATTTGAAGTTTTTCCTACTTATTGTTACAAATCCACATGGAAAATAAAATACCATTAATATAAAGCTCTTTTTGGCAAAGATATAACTTATTTTATTCGTTCACGACCCTTTAAAAAATTTTTTATATAAAAGTGGGCGTGGTCATTAACCGATTACGTTAAGTTTTATTTAAAGCATTCCTTATAGTAAAGGCAACATCTCTGCCGAATTCCGTTGCGATACGTGTAACGGGTTTTGATTTATGATTAATAATATTTGTAAATTTGATTTTATCACAAGCGGGCGGTTCTACGCCCATTTAAAATTTTTTTTTCAAATTTTTATCAAGAGTCTCAATGTCAGTCCACATATCAAATTTCAACATTCTAGGTGTATTATTTACTAAATTATCGGGTTTTTTTCCGTTTTCCAAAGTTTTATATATATAAAAAGTTGGCGTGTTTATCATCCGATTTCGCTCCTTTTCAACACCAATCTGTTCTGGGTCCAGATAAGCTAGTGTACCAATTTGGGTGAAGATATCTCAATATTTGCTCAAAGTTATCGTTCTAACGGTCGGACGGACGGACGAACATGGCTCAATCAAGTTTCTTTTTCTATACTGATGATTTTTATATATGGAAGTATATATCTATCTCGAATCCTTTATGCCTGTAAAGACCAACCGTTATCCAATCAAAGTTAATATACCCTGTGTGCAAGGCACGCTGAGTACAAAAAGTTCCTGACAAACTTTCTGAATTTGAGTTGTAATTTTCTGAACTTGAATTTTAAATTTCTGAATTTAATATTTTACCACCTTACGTACTCTTATTTCCATTGCATCAAAGAAAAAATTCCTGACAAACTTTTTGAACTTGAATTGAAATTTTATGAACTTGAATTGTAATGGTGGCCACCGTGGTGTGATGGTAGCGTGCTCCGCCTACCACACCGAATGCCCTCGGTTCACACCCCGGAAAAAGCAACATCAAAATTTTAGAAATAAAGATTTTCAATTAGAAGAAAATTTTTCTAAGCAGTATCGCCCCTCAGCAGTGTTTGGCAAGCACTCCGAGTGTATTTCTGCCTTGAAAAGCTCTCAGTGAAAATTCGTCCGCCTTGCAGATGCCGTTCGGAGTCGGCATAAAACATGTTGGTCCCGTCCGGCCAATTTGTAGGAAAAATTAAAAAAGGTGCACGACGCAAATGGAAGGGAAGCTCGGCCTAAAATCTCTTCTTCTTATTTGTATAATTGTAATTTTCTGAACTCCAAATGTAGTTTTCTGAACTTGGATTGTAATTTTCTTAACTTAAATTGGAATTTCTGAACTTGAGTTGTAATTTTCTCAACTTGAACTGAAAAAGGTGTAGTATTTCCTAGAGCTGGATTTCGACTCGATTTTTAATCGAATCAATCGATTTTTTTAAGAGAATGAAGAATCAATTTTTTTTTGGTGGGGGCTTTGATTGAAAAGAGAAAGATGTAGAAATTTCACCATCACCACCAAATGGCGCTTGGCCGTAAGGAGATTTTGGTATTGCATAACAAGTCAAGTCAGCTATCCCTGTTTCAACATGACTGACATCAATTCCAAACACCAAGAGAGGTTAAATCTTCTTGGCGGAGGTCACGCCCTTCGTATGTTTTCAAATAAAATTGCCGTTGAGAATACTTTCTGTGCCGGAGAATGATCATACGTTGTCGCCTCGACTTTTCTCTCCAACACTCCTAAGAGCCCGGCCAGAGTCTTTCGACAAGGTCCATATACATCAATATACATAAATCAGGGCAGCTACAATAAGCGATTTATTGACAAGAGCTATTCTACGTTTGGTTTCTAAGCTAAGAATGCATTCTGCGCATATCTTAAAAAAATGTATATGCTCCTTGGTACCCGAGGTCAGTTTCTCTGCTATAAATTAGTTAAAAAAAAACATAGAAAGTATGATGTTTCAGTATCGAATACACTAATTATCCCATTTTGATGGGAGAACGAAGTGAAGTACCATGTAGTACTTCCTGATATTGTCAATTAGCCTCAGTTAACGAAACGAGTAGCAAACAGTCGAGAACGGTAAAAATTGAGAAACAATTAAGCAGCAATAAACTCTTTTCGATTCTCAAAAAAATCGATTCTATTACTAGTTTTTTTAAAAGCTTTCTGTTGTTTCTGCGTCCAGGTCCCGCTTTTTTGCTGTAAGTGTGGCTTCTAAAAAGTAGCTGATTTGTTGCCACTCTCCCGTAAATGCATTTAGCATCTTCAGCCTTTTTAGTCCTGTGCATTTAAATAATGTTTTTATTTACCCCACCAAAATCTGTGGTGGTCCATATTTAAAAATATATTATTAGTTTCGCTGTGCAACTTCCTCGTTGTTCTATTTCCCACTGTTCTCGTCACAACCTAACCGTGTCTTCCCTCTTTTCTTTGCTAACGACTGTCATGCGATTTTGGACTGCCTGCTTTTTTGTACCCCATAACCTTCTTCTTTTCAGCGCTAATAGTTCGATAGGGATTGTTTCGCTTAACACTTTTATGGCTGGTCCTGTTACAGTGCTACTCTCAGATCTGCTGTTACCTGTACATCTGTTAGAAGCTTACAACGATTCTTCCTACGAATGGTATTTGCTCACAGCTCGGAACCGTTTAGTAGGGATAGGGTGATATCCATTAGCAGTTTCCTTTTGCTTTCTGAAGTCTTCCGATGTTTTCCATTAGCCTGCTTGGCACCGATACCTATTTAGTTGCCTTCAAAATCGCATGTTGACTTAGCATTACCTCGTTTTAGTACTTCTACGTTTGTGAGAATATTTTCAATTGCGCCTAAAGTGCCTTTTCGGGGCCTGAAGACATGCTGCTGGGTAACAGTCCCCCTGCTTGGTCTACGGAATCTGCACTATGTGGTGTAAAGGGCATATCAAAAAGTTTCCGGCTATGTCGAGTATGCAAACGGCCGATATGCTGATGGCGACTTTGGGTTCCCCTTTGCCGTTACCAATTAACACCACAAACTCACTTTTTAAACCCGCTGAGTTCCCCTATATGTTCTTACCCACTCGTCAGCTATCATAAATCTTCTTCCCTCTGGCATTCATTTAGAAAAGCTGACTACGGTAAGTTTAAAAGGGAGGTATTTTGATAACTTAGCCACAGTATAGTGGGGACTTCCAAAAAAATGCTCTGCACTTTAATAAAACTTTGCCCTTTATGTTCCGAACATATCCTCCTCAATATAATCATGCGCTTGCATCTTCAGTTACAGGATCGAGCACGAGAGAACTCAAGTTCCTGACCTGAAAGACAAAGTACAAAAGGTCAGGATCGTTAGGTGACTATAGTCTCTATTCCATTATACGGCATAAATATAACACTAGTTTGAAGATGCGTTCCTGGACAACATTCAAGTTACACCTATGTATATCTTCTCTTGATTTGTTAGCAATTTCAATGAAGTTGAAACAGTTTTTAAAAAAAATATTCATCAGTTACATGGCTGTCCAGCGATCGAAATACACGCAATCAGATCGACCACGTTGTGATAGACTGACGGCATGCTCGAGTGTTTTAGATGTGCGTACGATCCGAGGACTTAACATCGATTCGGAACAGCCAAAATAAGTGCCCGCCATTGCACGGCATTAACCACGGAACAAAAAACACAATGAAAGCTAGACGTCGAGACTCTGTATCCGCAACAGATGACCAATGATTTCGTAACTCGACTCTCAAACTTGCTTTCTGAGAGCACAAGTCAAACCGAAGGAATGCAACAGCAGTTCAAGCATATCTTTAAAGCACTTTAAAAAATTCGACCACAGCCGGAAGATTTTAGGTCCGAGCCAAACTGTTCCAAACATAACAAAGTCAAGCTGATGGATTACTTGCGGAGCTGTTCAAATACGGCGGCGAGATGTTGGTAAGACGCATGCATCAGCTTCCTTGCAAAATATTTTCTGACGAGTGCATGCCCAACGATTGGAATCTCAGTGTTCTTTGCTTAGTCCACGAAAAGGGGAATCCTGCAAACTTCCATCCAGTCAGCCTACTTAATATCGCATATAAGCCCATTATGAATCGTCTGATCGGACCTTATCAATGCCGCTGAAAAATCTTCCGTCGACTAGAAAAAGCCGCGAAAAAAATATGGACACACATCACCTCTTCGCTGATTTTAAAGCCGTCTTCGGCAGCACAAAAGGGGTGCTGCCTATACGTCGCTATGCCTGAATTTGGTTCCCCGTCAAACTCTGGGTAGTTCTAACCCAGCCCAGAACTGTAACATAATTGCAAGTTATTGGCAACACAACTTTCCCAATATTTCCTTCAATTGCAAATGGAATAAATAAGCCAACCTGCAACTCACCACCTTTACTGCTAAAGCCTTTCAGAACAACTGTCAATAATTAAGACATAACTCACAGCTGTGCAACATTTCGCGATCTTTTAAATGTCACACATCACAAACACAGCTCTCACGCAAAAGTTTCATTCAAGTCAAGGCTTAAGGCTTTAAGCCGTTAAGTGTGGCAAATTGGCATTTGTATGCACGTATATATGTATAAGTTGACTGAAACGCATATGTGTGCCATTGCCAAGTTTTGTAAAAGTTATTGCTTAACTTATTGCTAACTGAGGGTTTGTATTCGTTTTTTTTCAGCTTTTGCATTTATTGTCATCAATTTGTTTATTTTATTGCTGTCGCCAAGCAATGTCGCAACAACTTATTCGTTTAACGGTTTTTCTAGCTGCTGTTGCATGAACCAAAAAGTATGTTTTGCACATATATTACAGATTTACAACAAATTTGTCCAACATTTGGCACAAACGACAAATTGCTCTGCTTTCATTGAAAACACGAGGCATTCAAAATACATTTGTATGCGTGTGTGTGTGTTTGTGGGTATGCGTCTGTGGCAAATAGAGTGTGTTATGTGCGGTTGTCTACCTACGGCCGCATTCACCTGTGCACCAATTGAACGTAAAAAACAGAGCTTTGTTGTGCCATAAATGGAAAGGATGCAACACAATGCGACATGGATACAGTATATTTTGTTGTTGTTATTTTTCTAAATTTTTTCCAAGTAAAATAAAGGCAAATTGCTAAATTTATTGCCACGCACTTGAAGAATGAGGTGCTGAGTATATGTTGCGGTAAGTATGGCAAGCAAACCATTTACATCCATTAGAGTGTATCGCGATTTATGCAAAAAGTAAATATCTCAATTATAAAATCTTTACATACTCACCTCAGAAGAAACTCCATAGCACTACCTCCGCGCTAAATGCCATTAGTACCCAGATAAATTGCGGTTTAAATCAAAACCCCCACCATAGAACAGTACTCGTAGCGCTAGACCTATCAAAAGCTTTTGATACGGTCACCACGGCTCGTTACTGCAAGACCTGGAAGGGTCTACCCTTCCCCCATGTCTTAAAGGTGGACCGCAAATTATCTGGGTGGTCGGCAGGCATCGGTGCTATTTAGAAACGAAACATCAAAGCCAAGGAGAATTAAACAAGGGGTGCCACAGGGTGGTGTCCTATCCCCACTTTTGTTTAATTTCTACATATCTAAACTACCTTCACCACCGGAAGGAGTCACAATCGTTTCCTACGCCGATGACTGCACAGTAATGGCCACAGGCCCAGGCCCACAGATCGATGAGCTATGCAATAAAATAAACGGCTACCTCCCTGATCTCTCCAGTTTTTTCGCCTCGCGAAACCTGGCATTATCACCGACTAAATCTTCCGCGACCTTATTTACAACATGGACGTCCCAAATGTCGACCATTTTGAACATCCACGTCGATGGCTCTACGCTACCGACTGTCCTACACCCCAAAATCTTGGGTGTGACGTTTGATCAGGATCTACATTTTGGTGAGCACGCAGCCGCAATTGTCCGAGAATTCAGAGCCGTAACAAAATCCTCAAATCCCTTGCTGGCAGTACCTGGGGAAAGATAAAGAAACGCTCATGACTACATACAAAGCAATTAGCCAGCCGATTACGTGCTACGCGTCACCCATATGGTCGCCAAGCCTAAAAATTACCCACTGGAAGAAGCTACAGGCCTGCCAAAATACTGCTCTCAGAATTGCAACGGGCTGTCTTCTTATGTCCCCAGAACACCATCTACATAATGAGCGAGAATACTCCCCTCAGGGAAAGAAACGAGATGCTGACCAAACAGTTCCTGTTGAATACCCAGAAACCTGGGCATCCCAACAGACATCTGATTGACGAGCCAGCACCGCCTAGGGGCTTAAGGAGTCATCTCCGTAAGCATTTTGAGGAAATACGGCATCTGAGAACACAGCCGTATGAAGCGAAAAAACACAAGCAGGTCCTTGGTGTACTCCACATACAGGCGTCGGACCTTTATGCCGGGAATGCCCGGTGAACCCAGTACTCAAAGTAAAGTATCCAAAACTTGCGGAAGAGGAACGCATACTCCCCAGGGAAACGCGTGTCACTCTGGCTCAACTTCGTTCTGGATACTGTAACAGGTTAAACTCTTACATATCCAGAATCAACCCCGACATACAAAATGTATGCCCCGCTTGCAATGTGTCCCCACATGACACCAACCATCTCTTTAATTGTAATGTGGAACCAACGCCTCTAACACCCCTTCCCTATGGTCCACCCCTGTTGAAACAGCAGTTTCCTTGGACTCCCGTTAGAGGATATTGATGACAGTTTGTGATCGGTCGCGTCTGTTAGGTGGGGCGAAGCACTGCTACAACAACAACAACAACAAGAAAATGGTTGAGAACCCTGTAGATAGAACAAGCATGTTTCCCTCTAAGAAATCAAGCCAAATTACAGCTTGCAAAACTTTTAAATCACCTTCTTTTAAAAGTGGGCGGTTCCACGCCTATTGTCCAAAATTTTGCTAATTTTCTTTCCTTTTCTTTTTATCAGTCTTTGGTAATGAATTATCGCACTTTTTCGGTTTTTCGAAATTTTCGATATCGAAAAAGTGGGCGTGGTTTTATTCCGATTTCGTTCGTGTTAAATAGCTATCTGATATGAGTGCCCGGGAACTTACATACCAAGTTTCATTAAGATACCTCAAAATTTACTCAAGTTATCGTGTTTATGGACAGACGGACGACGGACATGGCTAAATGAATTTCTTTTTTCGCCCAAATCATTTTGATATATAGAAGTCTATATCTATCTCGATTAGTTTATGCCATTACGGGGTACCGTTATGCAAACAAAGTTAATATAAAAATATAAAATTTTTATGTTTTGTTTGTACTTAATTCGATTGATTTTTTGTCGAAAAAATATTCATTATTTATCGAAAAGTTTTTTATATGTTATCGACAAATTTAAATTTTTGATCATTAACTTTTTAAAAAAAAATTGACATTTTTGCGATAAAAAGTCGCATACTTTCCGATATTTCGAGGAAAACAAAACCAAAATGAATCCATAAATGTTCGATAACAAAATGAAAAAGTTTGCCGATAACACGTAGACAATTTACCCGATACCTTCTCACGAAGGGTTGTTATTGATAGCAAGCCGATAAAAAATCAATAATGTGGCGATAGTAATCAGATAACAATAGCAGTCCGATAAATTTTCGTATTCATAAATTAATTTATTTAATTAGCAGGGGCTAAATTGTTAAAAAAAAATAGTACCAAAATTATCCTGAAATAGTCACTAATATATTCACGCCTTTATTTCTAAATGACTCCGGAATATTTCCAAGATCATTCCATAACGATCTCAAAATCATCCTGAAATAATCCCGAAATAATGGTGCAAATATTCCCAAAATTTTCCTTAACATATTCCCAAATTTATCCCAAAATTATCCCCGAATAATCAGACAATTTTCCTAACTTGGTCCTGGCGATAGAGTCTCCAATACCCCTAGTTTTGAGGAATAACTATTATTTTCAGGCCCTTATAATAACCTAATGCAAGGTTAGGTTGAACTGGCCGGTCAACAAAAACCTCACATAGACTGAATGTGTGCATAGTGTTACCAGAATTTGTTTGACGACCAAACGGAAGTACCCCAATCAGGTGCCAGGAAATATGTTATAGAAGAATACCTCCGTCCTCTTGGCAAATACTAGCAGTTTTCTAGGACCCAGTTTAATTGCTGCCTTGAGATTTGGCAACTCTGCCGCCCCTAATAGCTGGAGCCTTGACCTGGCGAGCGCAGGACACGAACACAGAACGAACCTAATGTTAATTTTGCGTTATATTCTTTCTAATAGAGTAGATGAGATAACCGTTACAATGCAATTTCAGTATCTTCGCCACTCGGAAAATATTTGAATTCGGCCCGTTATAACAACCGTTCTAATGTATATTTTTACCTCCATGCACCATTTCCTTACAAGCTACATTCATGCAAAATGCAACAATGATATTGAAACATATATTTATAATGAAAACAGATACGTACATATATATATGTAAATTAGTTTTGCCACAAAATAAAAGAAAATATTTTACAACGTTCGCTGCCACAAAACTAATTGCCGCAACTTATGAGCGCTAAGCTTTAGATTTTTAAAGCAAACCAGTAAAAAGTGGAAGAAACAATGTTGCAACAAACGATTGCAAAAATGTTATTTGAAGTAAACATTAAAAATGTGGCATGAAAATTTATAAAATTATAACAATTAAGAAAGTGTAAGTGTGGGTGTAACCCAACATTATATACCCAGCGTGTGCTCTCATATATGTAAATATCAACGATACATTTAGAACACACTGCTTAATAATATGCAAAATTCGACTTCCCTTATCATTCTAATAAGGTTCTTATCAAATCTCGTTAAGTTTAGTCGCTTTTTATTCGACTTTGATATTAAAAGTTTTGTGAAGAATTTAAATAAGAGCGGACCAAAACCAGTTAGAGTTTTTTTTTCTTAATTTCCGTTCTTTGCACTAACCTATCTGTAATGGTAATGGGAATACGTGTTATAAAAATGCATATTACCAATTTTGTGATTATTCCTCAGACCTAAGTACTGTTACGAGTTTTAGGAGATTCTTGATTACTCTGCACCTTTTGTTATCGTTCAAATCATTTACAGCACTAGTATGGTAGTAATAATTCACATTTAGTTACTCGCCTACTTCACTTATCACGTTTAAAAATCAACTGATTGCCCATCACTTGGGCTGCGCTGCTTTTATGCATTGAGTAGGCCTCGTTCACCTATTTCTCTCAGGGCCTAGATTTTTCGAGAACAGCCTTTTTGAAAATATATGTTTATTCATTTTCGTTTCTGTATATCTTTATTGCTGTGCACATATCAGCATCTCATACTCTCGTTCCCTTCTATATTATACTTTGCTATTTTTTAAAGCAACACCTTGTGTTGATAACAAGGTGGAGAGAGGAGGAATAGAGTCATAAAAAACGGAAGACAAAAGTGCTAAAAGCAATGCGTTGGACTCGAATAGCAAAATTTTCAACAAGCTGCGTGTTTGGAAGGCAGGTGAATACAATAAAAGAAGAAGATTTAATAGAGGTACGATCAGAGGCTTAGAAGAAGTAACTAAGAGAAGTCTCCCACAGTACCATGCAGCTTTAAGGTATTTCTAGTGTTGAGAGAGTGAAGGCTTGACGTAGATCGTGAGGCAGTAGAAACATGGCGACGGTATTTCAAGAGTATTGCTGCGAGAAACCCTCGGTTCAGCAACCGGTATCACAGGTGTTTCCACCTACAGTCAACCAATTCAACCTGTGCGCTAACCCGTACTTTGTGTGCTTTAGCAAAGAGGATAAGTACAATTTAGGCTAAATATCCACAGTGCTGAATAAAGATCACTTTTACCGGTTTTTAAACTCGCACGGAAAAATCTGGCCAAAAATTTGTTAACCCAGTTCTGCCGAGCGTCCTACATGTAGTACACCTGTTATTTTAAAAAGATTTCGTAAACAGTAATCTAAACTACGTAACCAACCTTTCGCTGTGCTCCTGAATAAAGAGGCATCATAGTTGGTTTTGAAAAAAATGTTCTGTTGTAATGCCTTGATTGCCTTTTTTAATATGAACAAGTAAGGAAGGCTAAGTTCGGGTGTAATCGAACATTACATACTCAGTTGAGAGCTATGGAGACAAAATAAGGGAAAATCACCATGTAGGAAAATGAACCTCGGGTAACCCTGGAATGTGTTTGTATGCCATGCGTATCAAATGGCAGGTATTAAAGAGTATTTTAAGAGGGAGTGGGCCATAGTTCTATAGGAGGACAGCTTTTCGAGATATCGCCATAAAGGTGGACCAGGGCTGACTCTGGAATTTGTTTGTACGATATGGGTATCAAATGAAAGGTGTTAATGAGTATTTTAAAAGGAGTGGGCCTTAGTTCTATAGGTGGACGCCTTTTCGAGATATCGCCATAAAGGTGGACCAGAGGTGACTCTAGAATGCGTTTGTACAATATGGGTATCAAACGAAAGGTGTTAATGAGTATTTTAAAAGGGAGTGGGCCTTAGTTCTATAGGTGGACGCCTTTTCGAGATATCGCCATAAAGGTGGACCAGAGATTATTCTAGAATGCGTTTGTACAATATGGGTATCAAACGAAAGGTGTTAATGAGTATTTTAAAAGGGAGTGGGCCTTAGTTCTATAGGTGGACGTCTTTTCGAGATATCGCCATAAAGGTGGACCAGGGGTGACTCTAGAATGCGTTTGTACGATATGGGTATCAAATGAAAGGTGTTAACGAATATTTTAAAAGGGAGTGGGCCTTAATTCTATAAGCGGACGCCTTTTCGGGATATCGTATAAAGGTGGACCAGGGTTGACTCTAGAATGCGTTTATACATATGGGTATCAAACGAAAGGTGATAATGTGTATTTTAAAAGGGAGTGGGCCTTAGTTCTATAGGTGGACGCGATATCGTGATAAAGGTGGACCAGGGGTGACTCTAGAATTAGTTTGTACGATATGGGTACCAAATAAAAGGTGTTAATGAGTATTTTAAAAGGGAGTGGGCCTTAGTTCTATGGGTGGACGCCGTTTTCGAGATATCGCCATAAAGGTGGACCAGGGATGATTCTAGAATGCGTTTGTACGATATGGGTATCAAATGAAAGGTGTTAATGAGTATTTTAAAAGGGAGTGGGCCTTAGTTCTATAGGTGGACGCCTTTTCGAGATATCGCCATAAAGGTGGACCAGGGGTGACTCTAGAATTTTTTTACGATATGGGTATCAAATGAAAGGTGTTAACGAGTATTGTAAAGGGAGTGGGCCTTAGTTCTATGGGTGGACGCCTTTTCCAGAATATCGCCATAAAGGTGGACCAGGGATGATCCTAGAATGCGTTTGTACGATATGGGTGTCAAAGTAAAGGTATTAATAAGAACTAGTATCGCCCGTGGTCGAAATTCGACCAACTTGTATTTTTTTCAACTGTGTTGGGGTAGTGCAATAATGCGGTAATAGTTGAGCAGTGAGTGGAAATATAGCAAACTGATCTATCTTACTTAAAGTTCTCATTAAAATTTTGAATTTGACCTAAGACGTTATAATCTTTGATTGTATTTTCTTAAATTTTCTACAAACTTTTCAAATGTAATTATAAGTTTTGGTATGGAGCTCCTTAAAAAAATATAACAAATATGTAAAATCAAATGAAATTTACATAGAATTGTGGTGAAATTACTTGAAATTGAATTGAAAATTTGCTTTTTCCACACCACCCGGGAGATACGCCGTTGGCGCCCTACCGAAGTTAGTTTTGGGTGCTCGGTTCCCCAGTAGGTCTATATCACCAATATAAACTACATATACATATATCGCCCATTTACTTCAAAAAACACGAATTTTTAGTTAAGAACGAAGAAATGTGCTAAAGGAATTTTACCTATTTCACACCACCGGTTAGGTATGCAATCGGCGCTTTACTTTTACATATGTATTTATAATTAATTAAATAAAATTATAATTAATTAAATTAATTATAAATACATATTTAATATGTAAACGAAAACGAAAATTTCGAATAGAATAGAGGATACCTTCATAAAAAATAAAATAAAAATATAAAAAAGTATGTAATGGAAAAAAAAGCAGAGTTTTCTAAACAAATTTAAAATAAAAGCAAAAAAATAAAGTACTTAAAGTGCAAAAAATTAAATGAAGGGAATAAGCAGTTCCATATCAAAACGCAATAAATGCACTTAAATTTTTTCCGCGATTTAATGTTATCATTGTGGGAATATGAAGATTCTAATGCTCGGATATTTAATGTGAGAATTCCAATGTGGGGATGTCTAATTTGCAGATAGTAATATTGAGATGTTTTCTGATATTTTATTTTATTTAATTTTTAAAACCAACTGGTCTAACCTACTTAAAGTTTCCATTAAAAATTTGGTTTTGACCTAAGACGTTATACTTTTTGATTGTATTTCCTTAAATTACATTTCAAATGTAATAATTACGTTTTGGTATGGAACTCCTTAAACAATTAAAAAATATGTAAAATCAAATGAAATTGACATTGAATTATGGTGAAATGCCTTGAAATTAAATTGAAAATTTGCTTTTTCCACACCACCCGGGAGGTACGCAGTTGGCGCGTTACCGAAGTTAGTTTTGGGTGCTCGGTTCCCCAGTAGGCCTATATCACCCATATAAACTAATATACATATAATATATATATATATATATATATATATATATGACAAAAATTTTAAATAAAATATTCCAGGTAAAATAAAGTGTAACAGGTAACTCACAAATAATAAAATAAGTAAATATAAATAAATTAAAAACTTAACACAACAACAAATATATACATATTTAACATTACTGGTCTCTTTTCGTCAGCATGATTATCAATTTATTTGTTTAAAAATTATTTGCGAAAAATATAACCACATAAGCAAATAACCTGATAAGCACGCTTTCGTGAATAGACCAAATGTAATTAAATAAAATTTTTAAGTGCATATATACACTTATCACCATGCCATATATAACTGCAATATGAAAAATTTAAAATATAATTTTACACAGTATTGAAGAATATCTTGATTTTAACTAACCTCGAGTACTGCCCATTTCGCAAGAATAAAAGGGAAAAAGAGTAAAGGAGAGACGCCATAAATCTATACTTAGATACATTACTTCGTCTACATGCAAATGTTTTAAAAACTTTTCTCAGTTAACGCGAATTTAAATTCATGGATTTGCATTGCTTACATTTAGCAGTTTGGATTTATAACTTCGGGGAAAACAATATTTTTCGTGAATACCCTTTCATCGCCAGCTAAGTGACCTTGATTATTATGTTCGCTTACATAAAACTTTAGACTGTCAAAGGACCTGACTCTACTTGCAGCTACGTATAATTGCCCATGTGTAAATACAGGCCGCCTCAACAAAATTCCAACTTTTTCAAACGTTTGACCTTGCGACTTATTTATGGTCATTGCGAAAGATGGTATTACTGGAAACTGGGTCCGTTGGAAATTAAAGGGTAATATGGTTCCTGAATAAGTTAATTTGATGCGCGGAATAAGAATTCGTTTGCCTTTTGAATATCCGGTTAAAACTTCACAATCAATGGCGTTGTTGTGAAGGCACTTAACCCTCATTCGTGTCCCGTTCACTAAGGCATCCTTTGTATTAAGGTTTCGAATGAGCAGCACGACGCAATTAAGCTTCAGTGAAAGCTTATGCGGTGGAAGTCCGCTCACATTGAGGGAATTCAGAAACTCAGTGGGATAATTATTGACTTCTCTTTCATCGTCGCAAATAATTTTATCAAAACTATTATATGTTTTGAATGAACCAGGTATGCGATTAAGTATGTCATTATTAACCAGGGAGCAGTCCTCATTGGTTGCTGCTAAAATTACAGAACTCACAACTTGATCTGACAATAAATTTTCTTCAATATTTCCAAATACGTCAGCAATTAGGTTATCTTCATTTCCCACTAATTGCTGTGGTATTTCAATGACATTATCTCCAAACTGTGGATATAAAGGTGTTTGACCATCACCAATTTGCTTTAAAAATTCTACAAACTGCAGCTCGTGTGGTAATGCTCTCATGTTTTGGTTTAATGTTTCATGATGAAAAGAAGCAAATTCATTCCAACTAATAATACAGTTTTCAACCAAAACAGCACGTGATCCATGAGGAACAACGGGTAGAATTTGTCTAAAATCGCCACAAAAAAGTATTGTTTTCCCAGCAAACAGCTTGCATTTATCATTTTCATCGGAACACAAATCACGCAGTAGTCTATCTATAGCTTTCAAAATTAAAAGTGGGCACATGGAAATTTCGTCAATTATTATCAGCGCAGCTGAATTTATATATCTTCCTTGAGCACTGTTTGGGGTGATATTCGGTACAGAATTTTCGACAACAGGAATGGGTAATTTAAACACATTGTGCACTGTTCTTCCACCAATCAAAAGAGTTGATGCTATGCCACTAAAAGCAGTCGCAATGCATGGAAGATTAAGTGAATTCAACCTGTGAATTAAAGCAGTTTGCATAAAAGTTTTACCGCAACCTGCATGAGCAGTAACGCAGAACACATTAGAACCAGTATCATGAGACTGTATTTCCTGGATAACGCGGTCTATTATTGTACGTTGCTCGTTGTTTGCTCGTGAGTAATAGTCTTCAAATAAAATTAGCTCATTTTCAGGTTGAGGAACATCTGCACTTGTTACAGCCGGATTTGCTGTGGGCACTGGTAATCCAAGGCTGTGACATGTCACGTTATGACTAAGTAGCACATCTTCGATTTCTAATAGTGCACGATTAAATGAAAATGTTTCATCGCTTTCTCTCAGGAAATCTTCAGAAAGTGAATTTTTAAACTCATTCCACAGCGCCAAAGCATTTGCTGGAACATTTAGCGCACATATCACAGCAAATAAGTGACGCATTTGTTTAGGAGAATGAAATTGTCGCGCTTCTTCTAAGCACTCGCGCCATTCGTTATCATTTGAGGCGATTCCCCTAGCACGACACGCTTCCAAAAATGTATTATATATAACCCCATTATATGTTCGAACGTCCATAAATGATTTTGGCCCAGTTACATGTAAAAGGAGCAAACGTAAATGGAAGAGTTCAATATCCTTCGGCGACAC
>JARSSU010020200.1:0-43330 GCA_029619165.1 Eurosta solidaginis | reverse complement strand
GCTAAGTTATTGTCAAAGAAAATTATTTTAAATTGTTGTTGAAAAATTTTCACGGAATTTTTTCGTAACAAAATATACCAAGAACCACATCTACAACAAAAAAAACTTAGGTTCCAGTCAAAGTATTGAGCAGTTGCAATAAGAACTTTTTTCATTTTCCTTATTTAACTCATTCAAAAAAACTTTTACAAAACGAAATCACCCAATCTTTTTAAAACGCAAAAAAAAAAAACCAACCCTATGCAGTCCAAACACACTTAAAAATTCTAGTATAATCAATTTTGCGTCTTCTAGGTCTTAAGTTTTGTTTGCCTGAAACCTTATTCTTCTTTTATTTTTTTTGTACAAATTAACAATTTTTTTTTTCCCTGTTTTTTTTTTTTTTTTTTTTTTTTTTTTTTTATTTTTTTTTTTTTAGACTTTTTTTTTTACTGCCTATATTTTTCCAACCTGAGAAGTTTTAATATCTTTAACAAACTTAAGAATTTGAGAAAAAAATAAAATAAACTATGTCAATTCCTACTCTGAAATTTCCCGAGCGACAGGAGAACGATTCACATATTGCAGGATTCGTAATTTTTTTGTCCAAATATATGTTAAATTTTTGTCGTGTAGCTTTTATTTCATTTTTTTGTTTATTCCACCCCTCCCCCCCCTTTTTTCCTTCACCAACTTCAGTCATCTGTAACAAAACTGTTCATCACTGGGTATAGAAATGTAAAACCTTTTCAAAACATTTAGGAAGATCTGCCACCATATGGTTGATGTGTAATGATTTTTTCCAAATTTATAAAATACATAATTATTAAAATACTTTTACTAAATTAAAACGCAGATAATTCTTCTTTACTTTAAGGATTTTTTGCACATCCGCTGGCTTATCCTAATTTTCGTTTCGTTCGCGGAAGGGGAAGTTTCTTCTCAAGATTGTGTGAGGCATGGGATGTATTCGGTGCGGTTGGTTGTCATCTTCCTCTGGTTCGTTTGTTTCTCTCGTCTTCCTCCTCCCCCAAGACACAACAGCCCGCCTCTAATTTTATTTCCCAAACAAGAACCACCACACAGGACCCGCCTCTATTTTTTTAAGTTCAAACGCCGCCCGAAATTTCAAATGGTAAATGTTTTTCCGACAAGCTTTTTTCCCTTTAATAAAAAATATTTGGTCAACGCGGAAACGGACGATGGAAGTGTTATAAAAACCTGTTGTAAATCCACCTGGATTATGTACCATAATGCAGTGGTGCAAAAATGCAAGCAGTGTCCAATCCTTCAATAAGGCCATGGACACAGGGACGCTAAAGCTAGAAACGTTCTTATATTATACAAGATTTTCCCAAAGTAAAAACAGGGAGCCCAGCTAAAGATTCTGATGTGGCATCAAACACGATGCACTAGAGGATTAGAAAAGCCTGGTGGTGGGGGGTGGGGCATAATTTCAACGCGTCCATTATCATCCCATCCGCTTCAAGCGTCCATGATCAACCACGACAACCACCACCTTCAACAATCCACACTGCCAGATAGGTAAAACCACCGGCTAACTAAATATATGTTTATGCATAGTCCTCATATTTTCGATACTGAGAACTCATACACTTATCCCATTAATGTGTTAATTGATGGTCTTCGACCTGAGGGTATTGCTTCAGTAAGGGTGTCATCTCGGTTTATGGACTAGAAAGTTCGAATTCCGACTGTAACTGCGTTATAACTAACTAAAACTTATCCTGCCTATGACAACTAACTTCGATTTGCCGCGTCGTGAACTTCTGCCTGTGATTCTTCAATAATGGGTTATACTTTTTTAGAAGGGTTAACTGGAAAACTTTTTAAACTGTCAACAATTGTGCAATGCACTGGTGGTCAGCTACGACCTTAGCTTTCAATCATTTTTGAAATAGGTTTCTTCTAATTTGGCTTTTTAACAGGCAAAGGTCGAATTTTCCTATTATATTGTTGGATAAATCTGGAGTTTAAATAAAAATTTTTAAACAAGTAAAATATTAGGTACTAGTCGTTATACACAATAGGCAAATGGTAAGCGAGTGATATTTGGTTAATTAATATAACTACGACACCGCATTTGAGGCGTGTCAAAAGGGACGCGGTATTGGAACCCCCGAGGATTACGGATCCGGCCGACTCGAAAACGAGGAGTCCGAAAATTTACCGAAAAAAAAAATTAAACCCTAATATCGCTTTATAAAAAAAAAAAAACAGGGGGGTGAGTGGTCATTAGTATGTTTTGCGCAGGAGGTAACAGCAAGAAACCACCTTTTCTTTTTTTTTTTTTTCCCGCAATTAACGGCTTTCGGTTTTCGGCCGCGCCTTTCAAAAACTACCCTGGGTGGGTCCCAACACCTATGTTTCAAGACTCAAAAAGTATACTGCTCGTTCCGTGCAAAAACAAAGAGGGACAAAAAAATATCTTCGCGGTAGTCATAATAATAAACAAAACAATTTTAAAAACTTGTGACTAAACGGCATATACTTTATTGGAATGGAACATCTGCTAGGAATTAGCTTACATGATGTCCCATGGTCCTTTTGTAAACCCCACACCCATATGTCCCCCCCCTATTTTTGTTATGTCCCTCCCCTTTTGTACCCTGCCTGGACCTTGGTACCCCTACCCGTACAACCCTGGCCGGCCTTGACTTTGCCACCCTTACTTTACTCCTCCCTCGTCGTTGTTGGACGTTAGGAGCTTTCTTTCTAATGAAGTCGGTTGTCTAGTTTTTTATCATTACATCACTCGCAATCCGGAGTCGCGCGGGCGGCGAGTGATGTCTGTGGTCGCGTACAAGTAACAAACCCAAGTATGACAAAATATAAAATCTCTTGGCTCTTGCAAACTTCTCTAACTTGCCATTTTGGTATCTATATTAAAACAGCCATACAACAACGACGGACAACTCCCTTGTGGTCATAACCAACTAACCTGGTTTTTTTGTGTTTTTTTTTTTTTTTGATATTATATATCATCATAATCGATAACCTAATAATATTTGAGGAGTTGGTGAATTGAATTCACTTCTTGAAGTATTTTTTTTTTTTTTTTTTTTTTTTCGTTTTTTTATTTTTTTTTTTTTTTTCGGGTTGAATATGTTTCGACGTAACGACGTCGATGGAACAATGTGTATGATTAAGTAAAAAAATTGTGGTTATTGATATGGCTAAGTAAGAGGCGGTTATAATAACTATGACAAAGCTTCGCTAGAGCCTTGTCTCTTTTTCTTTTTTTTCCCCTCCACCCTTGTTCAGACTAGTGAAAAATAGCTCTCTACAATAATAATTTAAAGGCACTTTTGGAAGAACATGCAACTACTTACTGTTCCGTAATTCTCATCAAACTAATAATTTGAGGTCATTAATAGCATTAAATCTATATATTTAAAAAAAATAATGCAATGCTAAGGAAGATCATGAGTTGTGCTTTACCATCGTGAAATTAGTTTTCCAGGTGCACCTAACTTTTTTATATATGAATCTCGGATTTTCTATACTGGTTAGGGTTTTCGAGATGTAATATCGTCCTAAGGTAATCCCGAAAACCTCTTTTTTTTTTTCTTTTAATTGTCTAACAATTCAATAAAAACTTTCTTTATATTAAAAAAGTTTCAAATACCATTTTGTAATAAAAATTTTTTGTGATTTAAAATGTTTAATAAAAAACCTTTTCGTTATTACATTTAGTAGACAGGTATATTTCGAAAACCAGGACCAGTATTGAAGTGCTAAGTCCTCTATTAAATGCAGCTTAATTGAAACCACGCTCTCTCCGAAAATATAAGGTGGCAAAGACCATTTTTCATTCCGAGGCGACCTTTTGATTTTGATTTAAAGCGCACCACTTTTGAAAATGTTGAGTAAGGAAGGTTTCGTGTATAGGAAATATTTAAGAATATCGCTTTAAAATCACAAAAAATTTTAACCTTTTTTTTATTAGACTTAAGAAAATAGAAAAAATGAATGGGAAAAATTCCGATAAATGTTTTTCTTTTATTACTACTTATTACTTACCTGCTGTTTCCAAATTTTTCGTTATTCCAACTCATTCGGTATTCCACAAATGAACGGGGGGCAGGAGAGAAAAAAAAAATCGTTTGCAACGTCGCATCAAAGTTAATTGTTTAAAAAATAGGGTATTAACTTGAAACTCAAACAAAAACCTCAACGGCTGAGTTTTGAGGAGCAACCACCGCACAAGCAAACTCATACAGGAGCAACATTTCGGTTCCAAATAAATAAAAGAGGTCTCGGGAAACGAGCCGGCGACTTTAACTTATAAACCTACGTTGAAGGAAAATGTTATAATAGGGCTTGAGGTCTATTGTGACACAAATAACATCGTCCTTTTCCGTATAAAAATCAAAGGTTTTCTTCAGAGTATGTGGTCCAACAACCAAAAAGTACGGGTCCGGGGGGGAGGTGGGGGCCACCCAGTCCCATAAATAAATCTCCCAATCAAAACCGAAAGAGTACAAATCATCGCCAAAACCACATCCCATCTCCCTCCAGCACTGGCCCTCCCTCCACTCCATGGCCTTCCATCCTCCTCCCCCCCCCACTTTTTTTTGCCTCCTCCTGGGTAGGAACATAACCGATGTGTTGGCCCAAGAAGCCCATTGGCCCACCAGGGGCCCAGAGCTATTCTCCACGATGTGGCAGCATCATGTGTGTAGTCTGCTTCAATATGATTCCATTAATTCTTCCAACGTTAAAGTACGCTCCCAACTTTTGGTACATTGGCGCAGGAAGCCATCAACACAACGATCAAATCAAAAACAGTCAACTGGCTTCCATCCAACAAATATATTAGGCCGAATGAGGATTAGGAGGGGAGATATTAGGTGTAGGAGTAGGTAGGTAGGTAGGAGGGGATTAGGGGCCGCTGCTAAAAAAAAAAAAAAAAAAAAAATGGGGGAAGTTTTCATTACATATTTAAACCAGAGTGTATATATACTGTGGGATATACTAGAACTCTGTGGCGTCCGTCTAGGCTACGGTGACAGTGGAGCTGCAAAACTATCGACAGAAAGAATTCGTGAGCGCATATCCGTAAATTTTAAATGTGGGAAACTTTAATTCAAAAAACAAAAATAATGATGAAAATATATAAAAGCACTACGTACCACAAGGGAAATAATCCATCTACATAGATCGGCTAAGCCCATTCACAGTGAAATAATGTAAAAAATCGCGTAAATGTCCAAATGTAAACTTCGCAAAAGTCTTAAAAAATCACCACATGAACGAAAGAAATAAAATTTCGCATATTGCTACAAAAAAAAAAAAAAAAAAAAAAAAAAAAAAAATCTTAATCTTATCGTACAGTGACTTGGGCGGGGCGGAGGAATCCGAAAGTGTTTTTTTTTTTTAAAAAGTGAATTAAAAATGAAGTCTATTTTTATAAAATTTGCTAAGAAAAACTAAGGCTTTAACCCCTCTAAGTTAGGTCCTTCACCAAAGGTAATTTTCCAATATAACTTTGGTATTTTTTTTTTTTTTTTTTGGGGACTTAGAAAAATTTTTTCCCTTCCTCGAAATCGTGAATCGAATCCATCAAACAGAATTAGGTCTTAAGCGTTTTGCCCCCCCCCCGCCAAGCACACAAATGGAAAATACGCCAACTAAGCTATCACTGAACACTGCCTTTGGCAAAGGACGCATGGATTGAGTTTACAGTGTTTTCCTCCGCATATATGCCACACTGGCTTTAAGCATTCCCGGTTAAAATACTAGTAAATTTAACTGTAGACTTTTTTAAAACTAATTTAGAGGCCTGGTTACGGACGCGACAATGAAATGGGTGATTTTAAACCTGAATAAAAGGAAATAAGCAGCGGAGTATATACATATTACTATCCTCGCTTCCAATACAGCGTGATCCAGATAGGGATAGAGATTTAAACATGTTTGCAAGCACTACCATTGTAAACCTTGAACAGTAGCGAAATTAACAGCTGGCCGCTCAAAACTACCATACACCACCAACCAAGTCCACCCAGGATTACAAAAATAGACCCGTACTCTATATTGCGTTATAAATATTTTGGGAAGTGTTCCATACCTATCTCTGTACTTTGAAAATAAAATACTTGCAATCGAAAGCTTTCTATGATTTCGTTTTAAACCCTTTTCTAACACGTAGTGGTTGAAAAGGTTTCTATCTGGTATGAAAATACCGTGATGATTTCCCTAGCGACGATCAAGAATGATTGCACTTCTTTTGCACAATTTTCAATTCCAACTATTCCGCTGAATCTATTTCGTTGTCTAATGATACCCGTCATCATACTTAGATCAGTTAACTACGTCAATAAATGCCCAGCATATCGCCTGAGGAGGTTTTTTTCACATTTCGCGTCTTTGAAGAGCGTACACTACGGTCCTGACCTCTCCACTTGTTTCTCACTGAAAAAATGCGCTAGATGAACATACTATCATCCGATCCCTAACTGAGCTTACTACATCAATATGTCCCTAAAACATGGTGTGCTGCTGCTTGGAGGAATCTTTTCTATACCTCTTCATCAAAAATACGCGCAGTAGATTCCATGTGTAGAAACTTATCGAGGAAGTGCAGATCTGATCTGCCATCCAAAGTGTATTAGAAGCCATTGTTACTAGACAGCTACACTTTTCCATTTCTCTTAGCGGATTGAGTTTACCGATTCCCAAGCACGTTGTTCTGTAAGAGAAATCTACCATTATAACCACTACTTGAATATCGCAACTCAATTTTCTAATGGATTTAGAGAAGTCTTCACACCGATGTTATATACAGTGATTTCAGTAAAGCATTTTGCTAAAGTTTCCCACTCACAGCTTATCGCACAGCTTGATCGACTTGGCTTCCGACCTGGTCTCACCCAGTGGAATCTCTTGGTATCTCTGCGTAGAAATGCACAAAGTAATTTTACTAAAATGCTCAATTTCAAATACGTTATTATGTTCCTCGCTGCGTCCCACAAGTGCAGGGTCACCCCGGTCTATTCTGTTCTTGCTATTTATTAATGATATCTGTACCACATAATATTCCAAAATTTAATGTATGCTGATGATGTAACTATGATGAACGTCCCTTGCTTCAAAGCGGATTTAAACTGCTTAGTGCTTGTGCAACGCAAACTCAATCTCCGCTGAATCTCATAAATGTAAATTCGTGTGCCTCTCTCGAAGATCTTTTGCAGAAGCCTCTTACGTAATTATAATTTTTTGTATTGCATCAGTAAATTATTTTGTTGACTTAGGAGTCAACCATGGTTGCTAAACTTAGTTTATCAACCTTCATATTAGACTACTGTCATAGGCTAGATGTGTTCTATCATTCGTGAAACGATGGTCTAAAGAATTAGTGACCCTTATGTAACTAAAGCCTTTTTACCACATTAGTTAGACCGATACTAGAATACGGACAATAGTCTGGAATCCGCGATATCAAGTTCATGCAGATAGACTATCGTCAATACAGAAGCATTTTTTAATCTTTGTTTTCTTAAAGGAATTTTCATTGGACACTGCTGGGTATAATCTTCCATTTCCACCTATACTAGTCGGTTAAAGCTTATCATCTTCCAACTCTCGCAAGAGTCGTAGATAAATGCTAGCAAATGCACCTTTTCGTGTTGTGTCGTGATTAAACTCTCATTCGAACTCGTTTGATATACAAATTCACTTTTACTATAAAGAAAACTGTCCTATTCTGTCTTCAGACACTCGTAACAAAATACAAAAAAAACAAAAATAATCTTTAACTATGTAGTATGATGTTTTATACTTCAAGTGTATGTATAATACTCAGCTGATGATATTATTCATTTCGTAGCTGAGTAGTGTTTTAGATCTCACCGCTTAACACCGCTCGCCTATCAACACACTCGGCAAAAAGAAAATCGGTGCGCCGTGCGGATGCGCCCCTCGTGTCGGTTGGGCGGGCTTTGGAGGGTATTATCCGTTGGGTTTATATTATTATTTATACCCATATTTACAAACACATCATAGGGTTCCCCGGGTCCACTTTTTGGTCAATATCTCACAACCCTAGCTGTGGCCCTGTAAAAAAAGCTTGCATTTGATTTAGATATGGCAACGTCACATTAATACGGTAATACGTTCACATTAAAAGTGTACTGCTTTTTTGCTGCATACTTTTAGCTTGACATGACATGCTTTAATTTAAACCTAAGCACAGAATATATTATTGCGCCTAATGGCCGTTTTCTCATCCACCTAACAAAGCTCAATTAACTTACCGAACAGATAAATTATTCCTCACTTTAAATTCAACTTTAACGATTTCAATTTTCTTATCTTCCCTGTAAACTTAACTTGCATTTGATGAAGATACGGCAACATCACAGGCCAACTGTAATACGTTCACATAAAGTGTTCTAATTTTTTTTAAAGCTTTAATTAAACCTAAGAATAACATTTTAAAGGGCGGAGAGCTGCCGTAAATTTTTCCGCCCTGTAATTTAAAAAAGAACTTGAGCAACACGAAAATTCCCTTATAGTAAGTGAAAGTATGTAATAATGCATGTCTTGCGCCTACACATTGTGGGGACGTTTTAGCTCGGTTTCTTTCTCATAAACAAAATCAACAGAAATTTACAAAAAAGATTTAATTTTGAGGATCGTGTCGACGGGTAAGCAATCAAACTCATACCAAATCGAACAATAACCAAAAGAATGTATCAAATTTACTACGGAAATAGAAGAACAGTTAACTAACACAAAACTTCCATCGTGTTGCATATCGTTTGGGGTTTTCTCCGGCAGAGATGGAAGGAGGGCAGAAGCTGAAGCTGTCGTTGCCCCACCCCTTCCGTCTACACCACCCCAATAACCACATACCCCACAAAACACAAACAGCACCCACCCAAACCTTGGACCTGCTAAAATAATGGTAATTTGTTCTCTTTTCTTTGGGTGGTGTCTTGGCCCACTTAATACCTTCACATATAACTCAACACCATTACCTTAAACTGCGAAAAAGGTCCAATAGAAGTTTAAACCTTCATTATTTTACACATCTTAAATTTTAATTAATGTTTGTTCATCATAGATGTCATTTGTTTCCTATCTCTAGTAGGTACTACGCTAAACTTTACTTTCATTCTTTTTTGTTTTTATTTATTATTTTGGCGATAGTGTATTTACGTATATCTATGTATATGTTAACATACGCTAAACTGTTCCTTACATCATATCTATTAGCCTACATACGAATATGTTATCGAAACCGAATTCTCAATATTTCATTTATTTCGAAGTCTCTCATTAAATTAAGTTCACAAATTTACAAAAGCATACTTAGTTATTCTCTTGAACAAGACATTTCTCAGGCTTCGTTGATTCTTTCACATTCTCAAAATTATTCTTATCGCTATAATTTTGTTCAAAATGTTAGTGTGAGATTTCTTACCATGTACAATGGAAAAGTCGCTCATTAATGTTTTTCTCTTATTACCCTAATACTAATTCAAAAAAAATTATCTCTCATACTAATTCTCTCACATTTAAATAATTCATATAACCTGAGATCTCTGTAAGCGGCAATTACCCACCGACGTGTGCCGTACGTACGGACGTTTGTCGTACGAAACCCGTTTTTGACCGAACCCTCAAGCCCGTAGGAATCAATGTGTGCGTCTGTGTACATGTACATAACATATTTGTGTGTGTATTGTTTACAGATAAGCACTGTTGCCATTGACCATTTTGCATGCATACTTATGGAAACATGAACTTTTTCCAATTTAATTTTTGATGTTGTAAAAGGCTGGAATTAATATTAAATAAATATAAATAGATTAAATATTTATAATCTGCACTTTTACATAATATTTCGAATTATTTTCACAATTTTGTCAAACCTTAATTAGGTGTTTTTGCATAAACTGCAAACGGTCAAAGTTAGCGCACAAAATTCTACTGGGCAACTCTGTCTAGTGAGAGATCGATCAGCTGACACGTTCTTGCGGAAAAAATCAAAATTGTTTTCATTTCTACTTCCGTACTACGAACGTATGGCATTGCACGTCAGTGAGTTTTCGTTTATATTGCACACTCATAAGATAGGTCGTGTCAGCTGACACGTTTTTGGTACGTACGTTCGTGAGTAACTGCCGCATAACTCAATTAACGACGACAGAGCGAATCATATGAAATGAATAGCCCTGGTTTTGATTCTCTTTTAGATTAAAAGAAGGAAACAAAAAAATATTTAGCCGAAAAACTCGAAATTATGTGGTGCCTTCTTGCACATCATCTGATTTAACGTTGTTACATGCCCCAATTAACAGAGCAGAATAAAACTATAGAAATTCAAAAGCTGATGTCGCAAAAGTTTATTATTGTTCAAATAAAAAAAATTTATTAATTTTTTTTTCCGTACTATTTTTAACGTAAAATTTTTAGTAGAATTTTGTAACGATGTAACCCCTCAAGTGGTGCAAATAAAACATGAATTTGTTGAATGAATATAGATGTACAGACCGGTTATTTTTACTATGATTCCTACTTTTTTCTTTCATTAAGTAATCATGTTAATGAAAAGAAAAACTATGTGTCGAACATTCATCAAAAATAAAAATGCAAAAGTTTAAATATTATCAGGACGATTTAACAGAGAAAGCAATTAAAACAAATGATTGTATAGTTAATTCCTCTACATTTACTCATTTAATAAGTAGTCCACTCTAACCATGAATAGTATAACTTTTTTCTTGGTTAATCAATATTTAACTGGTCTGTTATACGTACTTGTCAAAGATGAGGCACTTACCGATCATCCTCCTACCGCTTGCGCAGTTGATGGAATGTTGACGTTTGTGTGCTAGAATATTATTAGGAAGAAAACACAATCACTTTTTATTAGCACCTTTTCTAACCACGGCCATTTTCTTCTCTAGTGGTATGTTTTCTGAGACTTTTTGATTCGCTCAAACATCCACTGCGACTACATTATTGTTTCGCATATAATTTTCATTGGTTAGAATATTTATATATCACAAAATGTAACAAGACTAAAACTAAAAAAAATGTTTTGCCGCTGCGCCTCCTACACCTGGACGAAACTCCTGTCAATGGTAGGGACTCCGACTTGACCTCATTTCCTTGAAAAATTTCTTCCTCTTGCTTTGGTTATTTTTATAAAAAGTACGCAAATTATTTATATATATGTAAAATGTTTCTTGCGCTACTCAGAAACTTCGGTAAGTTTCAAGTTTACAAATAAGTTTTTGGTCACTTGTGTTCCGTGTTTTTTTCTTCGATTTTTCAAATTCAAAAAATCTTTCTTCTTATAAAGTTTCGCTTATAAAGGGGTTTTCATTTTATTAAATTCAACTTTGTATTAAAATTTACACATTGTAGGGTTTTCTTTTTCAAGTATCTGTCTTCTTAGATGTTTTCGAAGTTAAATTTTTTCTTATTTTTGTATTCGTACAAATAATCATTTTTGGTATTTTTTTTTCAACTAAAATCATCTTTTTTTCTTCTTTTTAACTTTGTTTCTCGAAATAAAATATTTCAACTGTCTTCCTCTTAAATTTTTCCCTGTTTGCACATTTTTTCGAAATTACAAATAATTCGGTCTCTTTTTCTTCTGTTTATAATTTTTCGGCTCGCTCGTGTTTTTATTTTGTATTTATTTATTTATTTTTTTTCAACAACTAATTCCTATGTGTAAATGCTTTTCGAAATTAAAATATTTTTCGTTTGGTCTTATATATGTATAAATATATTTTTTTTGTTTCAAGCTTCCAAATAAATGTTTTTTTTTCTACAAATTACTCGATTTTTTCTATAACTTTTCGGTTCACTTCTGTAGTATATAATATTTATGGTTTTTGTTCTTGCTTTTTGTATTCAAACGTTCAAACTTCCAATTACATAATATGTTTTTTATTTCTTTTCAACTAATTAACTTTTTTGTGCTAAATTTTTTCTCAAACGATGGGTGTTCACTTTTGAAACAAATTTTTTATTCCGCCGTGGTTTTAAAGCAAAAAACAAGGTTTTTTCTTCTACATGTTTCGGTGCTATTTTGCACCTTCCTCAGGAAGTCTGTTATTGGACAAAAACATAAATAATTTATAAACATAACATCGACAAAGTATATAGCATTTCTACTAAACACTTACATTAATTGTATTTACAATTTTTCCATTTGAAACATATTAATTTACTTAACTATTTATTTTATTTATTTTCCTTGATGCGCCGTGGTGTAAGCACGACTAATGATTGCCCACGTCGTCCTTAAAATTACAGCTTTTTTATTCTTGTGTTCGAAGGTCTTCCAGTGTCAGTCTTGTTTTTCTCTTTCTTCTACATCTAAAATTTTTAAATTTTCGAAATCAGCTGTGTGTCTTTATTTGTTAAGTGTTGAGAAAGCGCAGTTGAGTTTTTTCCATTTTTGACATCTGCTCTCGTGCTCGGTGATTCTGACACCCAAAGCTCTCTTTGTTGTGCCAATATATATTTTGTTGCACTTTTCTTCAATTACTAAGGAAAAACAACAGCATCGTCAACGAAATCTACAAGCATAAAAATATTGACTTCCGACAGAAATCACAATTGATGTGCACGGCGGCGACAGCACCCAGACTATACGGAATCCCAAAAATACATAAAGAGAGTACACCTCTCCGTTCGATATTGTCGTCCGTTAACATTCCGTGCTACAAACTCTCTAATATATAAGTAAAATACTAAAATAAGTGGTTTCAAAAACATACAATGTGCAAAACTCTTTTCAAGTTAAAGAAAGTAAGTAATATAGAGATCAACGAAGATGAAATCCTTATATCGTTTGACGTGGTCTCCTTTTTCACAAATATCTCCACTCAACTAGCGATACGTACATCATGCAACAATGGCAAACTTTTAAAAAGCACACGTCCTCACGAGAACACAATTTCTAAAAGTGCTGATTTCTGCTTAAGAGATAATACTTACTTCGTTTATGATGGCACCTTTTATCAACAAATATACGGTATGCCCATGGGAACCCACTTTCGCCTCTGTGGCAGACATCGTACTTAACAAAATTATTGAAGACAGCGTAGCAGCATTGAAATCCAAAGACATATATGTCAAATAAATAAATAAATAAGTAGATGACATATTAGCAATTGTTAAAATACAGGACGTGGAAGAAATATTAAAAACTTTGAATGCTCAACATAATAAAATCCAGTTTACTGCAGAAAGAGAAAATAATGCTATCCTTCCTAGATATAGAAATTATAAGAAAAAATCGAAAAATTATAACGAACTGGTACGCAAAATCAATAGTATCGTCGAGAATGATAAATTATCACTCGAATCATCGTTGGCCCAAAGGAAAAATACTGCAATAAACTTAATTGAAAAAATTTTAAAAACTCACTAATCAGGAGTTCAGAAATGAAAACAGGGGAAAAATAAAAAACATAAAACTCATAAAAATAAAAAAACCCTAATGCAGTATCAGAGATGCTTATAAAAACAAACAATAAACAAAGTTTAAAATTATAATAGAAATGCAGCCACAAACAACGAACATGAAAAGACAATATACAGGAGAGTTACATACCAGGCTTAACGGACAACAAAATATTGAACAAAATAATGGATAAGAACAATACATGCTTTGCCTACAAGCCACACTCAACACTTAATAAAATATTCACAAGAACAAAAGACTAAGTAGAGAAGGAACAACAACACAACTTCATATACGAAATAAAGTGCAATGGGAATGTTGAAGAAAAGTGGAACATTGGCACAACAAAGATAGCTTTGGGTGTCAGAATCACCGAGCACAGAGCAGATGCCAAAAATGGAAAAAAACTCAACTGCGCTTTCTAAAAACTTAACAAATAAACAACACTCAGCTGATTTTGAAAATGTAAAAATTTTAGATGTAGAAGAAAGAGAAAAAACAAGACTGACACTGGAAGGACTTCGAATACAGCAAAGAATAAAAAAACCTGTAAGTTTTAAGGACGATGTGGACAATATTAGTTGTGCTTACGCCACGGCGATCAAGGAAAATAAATAAAATAAATAGTTCAGTAACTTAATTTGTTTCAAGTGGAAAAATTGTAAAATACAATTAATGTATGTGTTTAGCAGAAAATGCTATATACTTTGTCGACGTTATGTTTATAAATTATTTTATGTTTTTTGTCCAATAAGCAGACTTCCTGAGGAAGGTGCAAAATAGCACCGAAACATGTAGAAGAAAAAAGAAAAAACCTTGTTTTTTGCTTTAAAACCAACGGCCGAAAAGCTCCACAAGACACAAAAGTGAACAAATTATTGGCCCAATTAATAAAAACAGAATTTTTTTTTGTTCTAAGTTTTCAAAGTCTCACTTTGTAAGTTTTAATTTATTAACTCTTAAACTTTAGACAAAAATTCACACACGGGCGGGATTTCAACAATATATATATTTTCTTTACCTTTTTTCCGGACAACCGATCATGTTTCAACTCCTTCAGCAACTGACTTGTCCCATTTTTTTGTAATCCTTTTCGAAGTACGGTAACCGCCGCAATTAAGCCACTGGCTCTCCAAAAAAATTGTTTTCGAACTATTTTCTCTTCAAAAGAGTGTTTACGAGCTATTTTTCCCTGTTATTCGGCTGTTTTTGAACTATTTTCCTTTGTATAGTTTTTATATTTTTAGTCTCTTCAAACCTATAGAATTTATATTTTACCTCCCATACTTCCCGCTGTTATTTTAATAAGCAATCTCTCACATAATTTCTGCAAGATTTTCCTACAAAACTCCGACAATGTTCTCACTTCAGTTATTAGAATTTTTGTTCCAACTCATTAATGTAACATTAACTTGAACTTCGAAACTGCTCATATGCTGTGAAACCACGCTCTCTATTTGGACATGCCCTGTTAACATACTACAGGTGCTATACCACCTACTAATAAACGAGAACCATTTCCTATGGCTACCGGAAATATAATGCTTATGACTGGTGGATATCAGTCGAACCTCACAACACAGATCGTTTGCTCATGCTGATATGAATTCCAGAGAGAAACCGGTCTGAAGGCACAAGATTCATAATCTTTGATATAAAATTACCATACCAGGGAGAGTTCAAAATGATATTATAACTGCTACTAATTACCATAAATCTTTTGCGTGATATGTTCCTACGACTTTGTCATTTAGGTCTTCTAAAAGGTAATAGCAATTTCCTTCACGGCCTTAACCCTCGCTTTTACTCCAGTAGGTGTTAGCTTAGCATTAAAGTTTTTGATTAGATTGCTCTGTGCAAAGTTTCGACGCGTTACTATTTGAACCACTCTAAAACTCTTAACCCGACTGCGTAGATTATACGAGTTGGCGTTTGTGAGATGAGCTTTCTCCAGAATTTTCTCTATTACTTCCCGTATTAACTGAAATTTGTCGATATGTTCCAGTTGTATCGTATTGTCACTAAGCAGATTCAGATTCCGCAGAATTCTATAATCAGCAGCGTATGTAATCATGTGCTGTCTAAACACTGCGAAATACGGCGTATAACCTAAAGATTGGTGCAAGCAGTTTCGGACGCGCACAATTAATGCTGCTGGTAAATGCATCCCAATATCGCTGATCTTTTTGTATATAGCTTCTTATGGCTTCGCTGATGGATCTGTTAACTCGCTCAGAGGCATTAGACCGAGGGGAATAAACAACTGTTGTGATGTGGAAAACACCATATTTTTGCAAAAATTTATCAAACTCTTTACTTTTAAACTGGCTACATTGTGGTTACGACACTCGGGAATACCAAAACAATCAAAAATATTCTCTTTCAAATATTCTATTATTAAATTCAATCAGAACCACCTTACAGACTATTTACTAATATATCTTATAATAAATATTAAATATTCAAATTATTTCATTCAATAGCAGTTTAAACCTAAATTTATTTAATGCAAAATCAATATCTATAGAATACAGCAAATTAAACTCCCTCATTGCCCTAGCAGTTGGAGAATTGGAAGCATAAGTCGTTCCAAATCTATCTAACCAGAAAAAATTGTGACATCGAAGGGTTCGCGATGGTACATTGAACCGTATATCATATAAAATGTCAGTGAAAGCATTGATCTTCTGCTCGCTGAAGATTTAAAGTTAATTAAAAGACACCTAGAACTGTATGTTGGAACCGATCGTGAAAACGCAAAGATCGGAGGGCAAATCGCAAAAATATTTTTTGAACGCGAGTGTGGAATAAGCCTTTCGCAATGACATAATTAATCTGACTGTGAAATAGAAACTTCGCATCAAAGACTACACCAAGATCTGATATTTCATCAACAACCCTCAGCGTAGAATCCCCAATATGATAATAAACAGGAAGAACATTTCGAGTTTTAGCAAAGGTAATACTAAAACATTTTCTTATATTTAAAAGCAAACGATTCCGTCTACACCAGTTCATTACGTTATCAAGATCAGCTTGGAGCATAGTGGACTCAGATTGAGTCGTGATTGATGCAAACATTTTCAAGTCATCAGCAAACAATAAGAAATCAGCACAACTGAAACAATGACGTATGTCATTAATAAAGATAACAAATAATAAGGGACCCAACACACTCCCTTGGGGTACACCAGAAGTGGCAGTAAACGACCGCGAGCAAATACCATCTACTACAACAACACAGCTACGATCTGCCAAGCATGACCTCACCCAAGAGAGCATACTAGATGGAAGCCCAAGCCAGCAAGTTTTAGATATTAGTAATGAATGGTTGACTTTGTCAAAAGCCTTCGAAAATCGGTATAGATATATCAACTTGTGCCCTCCTATTAATGAAGAAATACAGAATTCAGAAAATACTGCTAGATTCGTTACAGTTGATCTGCCAGGCATGAATCCATGCTGATTAGGTGAAATCAAGGTCTTTACTGCGAAGAATATTTTATCCTTAAGTACAATTTCAATTTCGAAACAGTGGAAAGTTTAGAAATAGGATGGTAGTTGGCAACATTGCTTTTTTTATCACTCTTGAATATCGGACGTTACCTTCCAAGCGTTTGGGGACTACATTCCTGAGAGATTTATTAAAAATTAATAAGATTGGATACGCAACTGCTGCAATATTTTTAAACAAAAAAGAACAGAACCCATCTACATGCTTTGCACTGACGACTTGATCACCGAAATGCCACAAATGACATCTTCAAGAGTCAGGGACAATTGACCAAAATTAATAGGGGTGTCATTTTCCGTATATAGTTCCTCGGTGAGAAACGTCTCAGTCTCAAAATTCGCCCTGAAAAAATCAGCAAAGAGGTTGACAGCTTTGCCGAGGGAATACGCAGAGTTTCCATTATAATAAACTTGAGATGGGATACTTGCACACTATATTTTAGCCTTAACGTAACGCCAAAAAGATTTAGGGTTTAACTTAATATCCCTTCCAAATTTAGCAACATACTCTTTATGAAGTTTCTTACTCAAAGATTTAAACTTACTTGAGTATAATAAATATTTATCCTTACGAATACGCATTTTCGATAATTTATACCTTTTAAAAACATATTCCTTAAATGTTTAAGTCTTTTCAACTTTCTTGTTTACCAAGGTATTTTGTAACATTTAATTTTCACTCGAGGAATTAAAGTGGAACAAATTTCATTGACTTTAACTTGAAAAGATGAAAGAATTAGTTTATACTTTTCCCAGAAAATATAGTATCCCAATCATGCAAATTGATTCTATCGCTAATGGCATTAAAGTTGCAATTCTTGAAACAGTAATTATCCGGTAGCAAATCTAAATCGACATTTCTAAATTCGTAAAACTCCAGTTGCAGGACAAGAGGAACATGATGCAAGCCGGGGCATGACAGAAGGTCGAGACATTCTTCCAAAGAAAAACTCATATCTTCACTTAAAAAAATTAGATCTAATGTTTTAAACAGTTTATTTAAAATTGCATTAATTTGGGTAAGATTGACGCTTAATAAGTTGTCCACAACATACGTTTCGGAAAAGCTAATTACATTGTTGGGGGTACAAAGTTAAATTCTCACCCACTGGCGCCCAGCTCACATTTCCTATATTGAAATCACCTAAAATACAAAAATTACACTCTTATTTCCTAGAAACTAAGTCTATAAGATTATCAGTATGTGCTTTATACAAACTGTCAATACTACCAGGCGGAATGTAAGATACACATATTAAGAGTTTCGACGACCCATTGACACATACAAACAGTTGATCCAACCGCGTGTCCTCATTCTGCAGCGAAATAGATGATGAGTGATATTTACGCCGAACAGCAATTAAAGTACCACCTCCTCGGGACAGGCCATTTTTTAACGTATCTCGATCTTTTCTATATACGTTGTACATTTCGGGGTCAAAATATTCGTTGTCATAGAAATTTTCATTTAGCCAGGTTTCCACGAAAACGTAAGCATCATTACCCAAAAGTGAACTAAATTCATATACTGCTTAGACTTGGCTCTAAGCCCAGAAGCATTTTCATAATATATACTAAACGGCAAAGAGTTCGGTTTGACATTCAGGGATGTTGCTACAGCACTTGTTGAGTTGCACCACCCCTTGGAAAAAAACGGAACGGCCGTAGAATTACATTAACAGGCCAGATTTTCGCATCAATAACTTTATTATAATAAGATTCCGATACGCCTAGTTTAAAACTGAATCGCCTTAGTTCGGACAGATTGGTACCACTTTTTACGAGCTTGTCGCATTTCAAATAAGTTTTACCAATGCCAGAATGTTTCGTGACATAGCTTAATATATCATCCTCGGTCACTTTGGGCAAGAACGATGAGACGTGCAGCCACTTCATACTCGAAGCTACACACAGTTCCGAGTTGGTCTTACGCCAAGAACCAGTGGCTTACTTAGATTCTTCTTGGCACTCCTCCCTACCGGTTAAGGTCCAAGAGCATTATCATTATTCTGCGTTTTACTCACAGTATGAGCATCCCGCAGTTCAACATTTGCAGTTGATGGGTCATTATTTTGGGCCACCACCATAGCGAAACTCATTGGCAACGAAGTATTAGTCTAACACGTTCTATAGTTTTTTCTATCCCGCCATGCGCTGCTGATGGTTGCTCGTGGGCAGCAGAAATCAAATTGTGACGTAATTTTGGAGGCACATATAATATCCACGCATTGTCATCAGTATCGCTGTTACCAGTTGCCAATTCGTTACTATGATAAATGTACCCATCAATGACTTGGAAGTCAAGCAAATTTGAGGACTGAAACCGAAGTTTTAACTCTTCATATTCAGGCGAGTTAAAGGCATCGGAGCCTAAATCAATTTCCGGTAGGACTGGAAGTTCTATTACATTAATTTCGGATTCTGGCATGTCCTCATACATTCGAGACAGGGCATCCGCGATTACGCTCTCACTTCCTTTTTGTGATCAATTGAAAAGTTGAAACCTTGCAGTTTTATGGCCCACCTCGCTAGTCTTCCGCTAAGATCTTTTTGATGCATGAGCCAACGCAAACTAGCATGATCGTGTAATGAACCAATTTTTATGTAATGAACCAATCGCATCGTGCCTCCGTTGGCTCCCTCATAGTGCACCATCTATGCAAAGAAGCTGGCCTCATTAACGTTTGTCATTCCAGCCACAGACTTCTCCACTTAGACAGTTGTTCAGCTTGCTTGGCACTGAATTATGGAACCTCTGGTCTGCTATGCAATAGCTATCCGAGTGGGTATAGGGTTTAAGGAGCGGGTACTCTGTTTGCTACAGCCGGCTAGTCTACGGCGTATATGGGGGGGGATCTTGCTCCTACACTGTCTTTTATCTCGGTTTCTCATAAAAACAAAATCAAACAGAGATTTACAAAAAAAAATTCGAATTTTGAGGCCGTCGAAGGGTTAGGCTCATCCAAATCAAACAATACCCAAAAGAACGTATCAAATTTGCTACGGAAATAAAGAAGAAAAGCGTTATCTATTACACAACTACCTGCCACGCGTTGCATCGTTTGGGTTCATTCCGGCAGAGGTGGAAGGCTAAGCTGTCGTTGCCCTCCCATCTTCACCCACCCAACCTGCTAAAAGAATGGTAAAAGTTGTTCTCTTAGCCCACGCATACTCACCGCTGCCCCTAGCACAAATGTCCAATAAAAGTTAAACCTTCATTTTTCTCCTGTTACAAATCCTTAAATTTTAATCAACCTTTCTTCAATCATACATTTCGTCGTTTCTATATCTACTACTACGTTAGACTTGAATTTTTATTTTCGTATTTAGTTATTACTTTGTGTTATGTGTATTTATGTACATATATGTTAACCTACCTAAACTGTTCTTTACATCATATATGTTAGCTTAAATTTCAACATGTTGATCGAAATAGGATTCTCCATACTGCATTTTATTTCAAGTCTCTCAATCCAAAAAAAATAAGTTCACAAATTGACAAAAGAATATATTTAAATTAATTCTCTTGAGCAGAAGAAAACATTTCTCTGGTTTCCATGACTTCTTTTACATTCTCCAAAAATCTTCTCATCTCTTATCATTAGTCAAACATGTTAAGTTGAGATTTCACTACATACAATTTACACAAAAGTCGCTCAGTATATAAATTCTCTTATTACTCTACTCCTAAGCGCAAGCGGTGCTTCTCGCTCACTCGCAAACTGAGAGCGATGTATAAATATGTTTGAAACCATGGCGCAACGATACAAGGTGGCAGCATGGAACAGCTGATTATAAACTTTTTTTATTTGATTTGATACATCAACTTACGGCGCAGTATGATTTTGACATTAGTCAATCGAATTACAAAAACAAAGTACATTGAATTTTTATTTATGTTTGTAGGTATGTCACCATGCTGCCACCTTGTATCATTCCGCTATGTTTGAAACTATGGTAAAGATGAATTTACGGAGATCTCTATATGAATTATGTTGAGTGCGAGAGAAATAGAATCGAGAAACAACATTGTCAAATAATACAATGTTGTTTCTCGATTCTATTTCTCTCGCACTCAACATAATTCATATAGAGATCTCCGTAAATTAGGCATCGGCATTTAGTGGCACAATCGTGCACACTCAATTCACACGTATTCTTATTCTCTTTAGTTTAGTAGTCACTGAGCATTTGGCGCAGCAACATCGATTGTGTGCGTCGCTCGAAATGTTGACGAATGTTATTAGCAAGCAACAAGCAAAGATCGTTGTTAATTTTTTCAATGCGCATAAGCGAAAATATTTAATGTTGACCAACCCTTTTGCGCAAATAGATAGATATATAATTAATTGAGGATCGCACTGCGACCATTGGTCTATTGTGCCCTCAACTGCTTCACAGCACCTCATCCAAGCCGACTTCTCTGATGAACCCTAGCAGTTCACCTGGCTTGAGGGATTGATGTGAGAGTGCTCTGGCCATGGTGAGCCCAAAAACTTAGCCCTACGTCTTGAGATTGTGTCACATTCCAGGAGTATATGTTCCGCCGTCTCCGCTGATCGATCACAAAATCGGCATGTGTTGTTCGATAGTATGCACAGCTTCTGAATGTGGCTGTTCAGTCTGCAGTGTCCTGTAAGAATAGCTGTTAGGATCCTCAAGTTATCTTTCGACAGGCCCATTAATGCCCTATATCGAGTTGTGTTGTAGCCCCCCAGCAGTAACTTAGATTGCCTCAAGCCTGGCATATTGCGCCAGTGTTCCTCCCTCTTATCCCTTTCTTCTAATAGTAGATGCCCTCTGATTTCCTGCGGGCCTACTGGCAGGAACGGCTCAGGACCAATAGGTCGTGTCATTGCTGCCTCCCTTGCCAGGCTGTCCGCTTGCTCATTGCCCTCCACTCCCCGGAGGCCAGGAACCCAGGCCAACAACAGTTTGTTGTGTGCTCCTAGTTGATTTAGCTTTTCAACGCACTCAAGTACTAGTGCTGATTTTATTTCAGACGCCGAGATCGCCTTGAGGGCGGCCTGACTGTCACTGAGTATGGCAATTGTCTCGTTGGAGTATTCGCGCTGAAGGTTCAGGTCAGCACACTGGCTTATAGCAAATACTCCGCTTGAAAAATGCTCGGGTGTGCTCCCAGAGGCGTTGATATCTTGGCTCTGGGTCCAATGACTCCAGATCCAATCCACTCTGGCGTCTTCGAGCAATCTGTGTACCATACTATTCTATTTAGCTGATGAATGTACACAATTCTGCTTTCCTCTGACGTACCCTTGTCTCCCAATTCTACTTTGTACCTTCTCTCATAGACTATCTGCCTGAGGATATCATCCCTCGGGAGTTGAGAGATTGGGATCTTCTCTCTCAATTCCTCCATGTTCCGGGACGATATAAACTTTACCTATGCCCGAGCCCTCCTTAGCAATATTCAGGAGGGTTCGCTTGGATGACTGCTCTATGATATATGCAGCGGGGTCGGATCAAGGATAGCCTCCAGCGCTGCTGTAGGGCATGTGCGCATAGCTCCCTTGATGCATACACATGCCAGTCGCTGAAGTTTTGACAGCGCTTGCCTCGTCGTCGCCCGAGTTGTTTTCGATGCCCAGGCTATCGAACCGTATGTTATCATAGGTTTTACTATCATGGTATACATCCACCTTAGCAACATGCGGGCTACAGCCCCATGATTTGCGTGCTAGACGTTGCATATCATGATGTACCTCGTGGCTTAGCTCTCATGGAGTTCGAATGTGCTGTTCCATAGGAGCTGGTGTCAAAAGTGACCCCCAAGTATTTCACCGCGGTTCCCTGTTCTAGTGCACGCCATTTATTGTAATTGCTCTCAGGGGTGGTAGGGCGCTTCTTCTGGTGAAAGGGATGATGGTCGTTTAGATGGGTGAGTTAAGCCCACACTGGCACACCATCCCTTCGTAATATTCAGAGCTCATCGCATTAGTCACAGAGCGTACTCTCGAACTTACCAATTGCAATTATGACAATGTCGTCAGCGTATCCCTGGAATCTTATGCCACTGTCAGATAGCTTTTGCAGGAGTTCGTACCACTACTAGGCTCACAGAAGGGGTGATAGAACACCTCCTTGAGGGCACTCCTCGTGGTATTAACCTAACTGCGCTGTTGCCTACATGGACTTCAGCGATTCTTGTGCGGAGTAGATTGTCAACCATCTCGGATAGGTATCTGAATCTCTTCTCTGCAGTGTTATGTTTATGCTTTCAGAGATGTGTTGTCAAAGGCACCTCATGTCAAGGAAAGCGCAGATCACTGTTTCCACTGTTTCGAACGCCCTCTGTATTTCAGATGTTAAGTGGTACAGAGCTGTGTCGTGGACCTACCCGCTCTGTACGCATGCTGGCTATGATTTAAGGGCCAGCTCTTGAGGGCGTTCGACCTGATTTCTTGGTCCAATATCTTTTCCATTGCCTTCAAGACAAAGGAAGTTTAGACTATTGGTCTGAAGGACTTTGCCTGCGAATAGTCCTTTTTCCTACTTTTGGTATGAAAACCACTTTTGCTCTTATCCACATCATGGGTATGTATCCCAGTGCCAGACTATCTCTCATGATCCTGGCCAGATGTGGGATAATCTGTGTCCCTTGCTGCATTAGCACCGGGTAGATGCCATCCACCCCCGGAGATTTGTATTTCTTAAAGGATTCCACTGCCCATCTGACTCTGGCCTCACTGAAGAGGGAGTTGGCCAGTTGCCAGTCTGATGGGGTGGTTTCACTCTGGGGAACACAGGTTCCGGTTCTTGCGGAGAGGCACCCGGAAAATGCGTGTGTAGCAGGGCCCTCGCTCGCTCCTCCACCGTTCCGGTATAGGTACCATCTGGAAGCCTAATCGCTAAGTTAATCTCCCTCTGCTCTTGGCTAGGGCCTTGTGGAGCCTTGCCGCTGCAGATGTGCTAGAAATTCCACCACAGAAATTTCTGAAACTTTCCCTCTTAGCTTTCCTTATCTCTTTATTGTACTTTGTGAGATTTTGAGTGTATTCCTCCAGTTGCCGGTTTTTCTGCCCCGTTAAAGAGTTTCCTGACTTTCTTCCTTAGTAGTGTCAGGTCATGCGACCACCAGGGGGTTGCCTTCTTACCCTTAACTAAGGAGACTCGGCAACTGGAGTTGTAGGCATCTATCATTATCTGATTTGCCCCATCCACTCTGCCCTCTAACTAAGTACAGTAGTGCTCTGCTCTTATTTCTGAGACTATCCGCGTTAGCCTCCATGATACTTTTGTAGCTGCCCGAGTCTGTTTTCCTGGGATTTCTTTTAGGGCTGTATTGCCCCGATACAGCACCCAGCTCAAACTTATGATCCTACGATCCGATAGGGAGGGTTCTTCTGAGACTCTCCATTCGAGATCATATTCTCAGTCAGGTTGTTGCCAAGTGTTATATCTAGGACCTCTGCCCTGACTCTCGTGACAAACGTCGGTTTGCTCCCGACGTTATATATATTCAAATCGTTGCTGACTATATATTCTAGTAAACACTCACCTCTTTGGTTGGTATCATTGCTGCCCCACTCGTGTTGTGGGAGTTAGCATCGCTTCCTATGATCAACGGAAGTTTCGCTCTTCTGCAGTGCTCCACTAGCTTCTGCACGTTAACTGGAGGGACTGTGCTGTCGTCCCCCGGGAAGTAGGCTGCGGCCAGCACATTGCTGGTGTTGTCTCCATTCACCTTTGCCTCGATCTGCACCGCCACCAGATCGCAAATACAATGTATTTAATTGTATAAACCTTGATTCGCTCTCAGTTGCGAGTGAGCGAGAAGCACCGCTTGCACTTAACACGCAGTATGTTAACTCTTGCTGTTGCGCTCTCATATGCTCACAACACTTAGAATTAATTGAGTTGGTGCATGGAATACGAACCAATAACGAAAGAAAATTGAAATCAATGAGCAGCTGAGTATGAGCAGTTAGAAAAACATGTTTATAAAAATGAAATTCTCTTTCGAGTTAAGAAAAGGAAAGCAAAAAAAATCTTTCGCAGAAAATCGAAATTATGTGAACGCTGTAACATAGCCTTCTTGCAACATAATCTGATTTTTAACGATGTTACATGGCCCCAATTACAGAGCAGCACAAAATGAAACTAATAAAAGAAGTTCAAAGCCTACTGTAAAGGTTATTAATGTTCAAAAATAAAATCTTTGATATTAATAAATTTTTTCCTTTGTACTATTTTTATCGTCAAATTTCTTGTGGAATTTTGTGACGTTGTAACCCCTCACTTGGTGCAAATAAAAAACATGAATTGCTGTATAGATATTTAAAACAGATATACAGACCGGTTAATATACATTTTTCTTTTCTATGATGACTTACTTTTTCTTTTCATTGAGGTAATCATTTTAATGAAAAGAAAACTATGAGTCCAACATTCATCGCACACAAAAAAAATGCAAAAATTAAACAATTATAGAACGACTCAGCAATGAAAACAGATAATTGGATTACCTAATTTCATCGCTCTTACTCAATTAATAAATAATCTAATTCAAAGCATGTGAATCAATACCAATAACAGGTCTGTATATATAATATGTATAAATGAGTATAAAAGATGGGGACATTACCGAATATCCTCCTTCCGCTGGCCAGTTGATGGAGTATTGATGGTTGTTGCTGGAATATCTTTAGGAAGAAAACACAATCACTTTTTTTTATTTAGCACCTTTTCCTAACCTTACCCCTTTTCTTTTCTATTGGAATATTTTCTGGGGCTTATCACTTCGCTCACTCACCCACTGCGACTACCTTAATCGTTACACAATAAATTTTCATATCTTAAAAATAAAATTTTTATTTTTTCTCAAGACTACAAACTACAAACAAACTATGTTAGCCGCTGCGCCTCCAGAACCTGGACCAAAACTCCTGCCGTTATTTCGGACTCCCACTTCACATTCTGCCTCATTTCTTGCTCTCATAGAGTACGCTCTGTTTGTAGAATTTACATGTCTTGTAAATTATAAATGCAAATGAAATGCTGTGGTTATTATTTTTTTTTGGTTTTCATTTTTTTGTCAATAAGGTTTTAGCGAATAAAGGGGGCTTTCATTTTTGTAAATTCTAAATTTTGTATTAAAATTTTCACATTATATGATTTTTTTTTCTTCACAAAATTTTTTTTCTGTTATAAAACTTTTCGGCTCCCTCAGTAGATGTTTCTTCGGTTCAAACTTAAATGTCTCAACAAATTTGCCTTTTCTAACTTCCAAATAATAAAATTTTCGGTTCACTTCTGTAGATGTTTCTGTTTTTGGTTTGGTCACATTCAGACTTCCAACTAATTAATTTTATTTTTCGAGTTTTTTTTCTTCCACCAATTAAAATTTTGTTTTTATTTCTCTAAAAATTTTGTATGTATAAATTTCGGTTCACTTGATCATTTTATTAAATTTTTTTTTCTCCGATTTTGATAAATTTTAAACACATTTCATCTAAAATTTTTTTTCTTTTATTTTTTTGTGTTGTTTTGTAAGTTTTCAAAGTTTCACTAAGTGTTTTCTTTGTTTAAATGTTATCTTTTGTTCTTTTTCTTTTAATTAAACATCTTCCTTTTTTTTGTTTCACGCGGTACACGAACAGGGATTTACAACTTATCCCTCGATTTTTAATATATATAAAATTTTTCTTTTTCCCGGACAACCACCGGTCATGTTTCAACTCCTTCAGCAACTGACTTGTCCCACTTTTTGCTATCCGTTTCCAAGCTCGGTAACCGCCGCAATTAAGCCACTTGCTCTCCAAAAAAATTGTTTGCGAACTATTTTCTATTCAAAAAAATGTTTACGAGCTATTTTTCCCCATTAATCGGCTGTTTTCGAACTATTTTCCTTTGTGTAGTTTTTATATTTTCAGTCTCTTCAAACCTATAGAATTTATATTTTTCTCCCATACTTCCCGCGGTTATTTTTTTCTAATAAGCAATCTCTCACACAATTTCTGCAACATTTTTCTACAATACTCCTACAGTGTAAGCCCTGCTGTTATGATACCTGTTACCATCTGTTCTCAGTTCTGTTATCAGAACTTATGTTTGAACTCATTAATGTAACATTAACTTGAACATCGAAACTGCTCATATGCTGTTAAACCATCTATTTGGGCTTGTCCTGTTAGACATCATACCGTTTGCTATACCTCTTACTAATATACGAGAAGCATTTCCTATGGCTACCGGAAATAGAATGTTTATGTCTGGCGGATATCCGTCGAACCTCACAATCGGTCACTACCTGAATTCCATCGCTTCAATATACATTCTAAACTTTTTTATTGCAAGAACAACGGCTAGACACTCAAGCTCTGCCACTGAATAATTTCGCTGCGCTTTGTTCAGCTTCTGTGACATGTATGATATAGGTCGTTCTTGGCCGTTCTCATCTTCCTGTAGTAAACATGCTCCTAACTCCTACTTGACTAGCAGTGTTGTAAAATAAAAGGTTTGTTATAGTTGGAGTGTATTAAATATAGGTGCTGAAGTCAATTTTTCTTTGAGGTCCTCAAATGCTTGCTGGCCTCTGAATTCCACACAAACTGTTTTTTTCATGGAGAGTAACTCGGTTCAATGAAACGTAGTTGAAGCATAATCATCGATAAATCTTCTATACCATCCGGTCATGCCAAGGAATTTCCAGAGTTGGCGTACAGTATTTGGAGTAGGATATGTCTGAATCGAAGAAATATTTTCTTTGTCTACCCTGCAGAGATCCGTTACCCATTACAAAACCTAAATAGTTGACTTGGCTTATACAAAATTTACTCTTTCGAATATTAATGGTCAAGCCAGCTTTCGCAATAATGCGGAGACTTCGGACAAATGAACCAAATGTTCATTAAATGAAGACGACACTACTAACAAATCATCCAAATATACGAAAACGTGATTTTTCAAGATATATGGTATCACTTTATCCATAAGTCTACACATAGTTTGTGACGCGTTGCACAATCCAAAAGGCATCCTTTTGAATTGGTACAGTGGCCTGTAGGACGGTAAAGGCAGTATTTTCCCGTGATTGCTTTTCAAGACCAGTTTGGCAGAATGCATTCTTTCATAGTCGATCTTGAAATATAATGTGAACGGGAGGAGCTCTACTTAGCAATCCTCAATAATTGGAATGCGATATGCATCCTTAAACTTTACCTCGTTTATAATTTGCGCCAACCTAAGCAGAACCGAACCTTTCCAGGTTGACAATTAACCCTCCAGGTGAAGACCAGCTGAACTTGGAGCTTCTTCTATCACATCCTAATTCCAACATTCTATCTATTTCCTCGCATAGTATTGTAACCTTTCGCTCCGTTGCAAACTTCGCAGTTGGCAATCCACTCGGTGACCGATTGACGGCAACCAACCCAATAGAATCTCTGCTTAATTTTCTCGAGCGTCTTCGTGATTCCAAGATGACCTCCACTTGGACCATTATGCAGCTCGCTGAGCACGTCAGGAATCCTCTTTCTGGGAACAACTATCAGTTTCTTCTTGCATTGACCATCCTCACTCTCCCTTACTCGATGAAGGCAACGGATATCAATTCTAAACTGTTCCACTGTGCCCACTATGACTCCGCAATGGGGCTCTGTGCTGACATCTCTTCTCTGTTTCGTTCGAGCCCTTGCATAACATGTGACAGATCTGTATCTTCTAGCTGACACTTTCTTAGTTGTTCCTTGTCCCAATCATCCGTACACATTATAGTCATTAGCCGGACATCTATAATGTCTTCTTTAGCCTCGGCCTTTGAACACTGCTTGCATTCCAAACTACATGGTCTTCCTGATATTGCATCAGCATTTCCATTGGTACTACCTTTTCGATGCTCAATGGAAAGGTCATAGCTTTGTAGTCGCTCGATCTACCGTGCCAATTGTCCTTCCGGATTACGGAACTGCAGAAGCCATTTCATCGCTGCGTGATCTGTCCTGACACGGAATCGCTGGCCGTAGAGGTATTTGTGAAAATGTTTAATGCACTCTACCAATGCCAACAGCTCTCTCCGCGTAACGCAGTAGTTCCTCTCTGGTTTTCCAATCGAACGGCTGTAATATGCAACTGCCTTCTCCTGTCCATCGACCAGTTGTGATAAAACGCCTCCATAGCATATCCACTCGCATCTGTATCTAGAATAAATGTTGCTCCTGGAATGGGATATGCTACATTGGGGCAGCGCACAAACGCTCCTTCAATGTTTGGAAAGCACTTCTTGCTCCTTCTTCCATTCAAACCTTTATTGTTTCTTGTAAGCTCAGGAGGCTATGGGCTACGCTGGAAAAATTTGTAACAAATCGGCGGTAATATGTGCACAGCCCAGGGAAACTTCTCAAATCATGTAGGTTCTGTGGTCTTGGCCAATCCTTTACAGCTCTATCTTTTCGTTCGCAGTCCTCTGTCGTTACCTTGTGACCCAATAATTTACTTCCTTTTTAAACAGCGCACACTTTTTGGGACTTAACTTCAGACCAGCGCCAGCTATTCTCTGGAAAACTTCCTCCAAGTTCTTAGATGTTCATCAAAGTTCCTGCCTAATACGATGATGTCGTCCAGGTACACCAGTATGTTTTCCAATGTAGTCCTTTCAGTACCTGGTCCATGAGTATCTCAAAAGTAGCTGGTGCATTACATAGTCCCAAAAGGCATAACTGTAAATTGCCAAAGACCATTACCGACACTGGAGGCTGTTTTCTGTTTATCTTCCTCCTTCACCGCAACTTGCCAGTAGCCGCTTTTCAAGTCCAGTGTGGAAAACCATTTCTTACCAGATAGCGAGTCCAGAGTGTCGTCAATTCTTGGCAATGGGTAGCTATCCTTTTTCGTAACGTCATTCAACTTCCGGTAGTCCACGCAAAACCTCATTTTTTCCATCCTGCTTCTTTAGAAGTACTACCGGTGAGCTCCATGGACTAGCTGATGGTTCGATGACGCCGCTGTCGCTCATTTCTTGTATGATTTTACTCACAACTTCCCGCTTCGCCAGTGGAACACTATGTGGAGCTTGACGGATCGGCCTCGCATCTCCAGTGTCAATTTGATGTTTCACAATGTTGGTGCGGCCTGGTTTGGAACCATCTTGGTCAAATATGTTCGCGTACTTTAGGAGCAGTTGTTTTGCCTTATTCTGATAGGCTTCTTCTAGCCCCTGCGCCCATGCCGTGATGTCATTTGAAAGATCAGTATTACTAGATGAAACGTGTTCCTGGAGCTGTTCACACTTAACAACTAATTCAGCCTCTTGGCATCTTCCCAAAATAGCTCCTTTGGTCAGTTTGAGAGGTGACTTGAACCCATTGAGTACCCTACCGGAAGACGTCCATCTTGTTTTGTCATAGCCAGGGTTTTTCCTACAAGTATGTTCAGTGCTGGTTTGTTTGCTGCTTCGACAACCCACAATTTGTTTGTCCCACAATCTCCATCAACCTTTGCCCAGATGACTGCTTTGGATTTTGGTGGTATTTGCTGACTCTCTTCCACCAGCACTGGTTTTACTGCTGTAGCCTGTCTCGTAGCCGAAATTAAGTGGCACATCCATGTTCTTATATCGCATCGTCTTGCCTGTTGTTGTTGTAGCGATAAGGTTGCTCCCCGAAAGCTTTGGGGAGTGTTATCGATGTAATGGTCCTTTGCCGGATACAGATCCGGTACGCTCCGGTACCAAAGCACCATTAAGGTGCTAGCCCGACCATCTCGGGAACGATTTATGTGGCCACATTAAACCTTCAGGCCATCCCCTCCTCCCCAACCCCAGTTTCCAAGAGGAGCTTGGGGTCGCCAGATCCTCGCCTGTTAGTGAAACAGGATTCGCCGCGGATAGGTGAGGTTGACAATTGGGTTTGGAGAAGCTATATATTGCGCTGGCAACCTGAAGCGTTGCGCTACACAGCCCCTTGACTCTGGTATTTTAGTCACCTCTTACGACAGGCATACCTACCGCGGGAATATTCTGACCCCCTAACCCGCTGGGGTCATCGTCTTGGTTTGCATATCGATCTTGATGCCTTGGTCGATTAAGAAGACCACTCCAATTATAATTTCATCAACAATCTCTGCCACTATAAAATTGTGTAGTACCGTGGCGTTCCCAATTGCTATTTCACATGCTACTTCTCCAATTACCTGTGTGTCCTCTGCCGTGGCTATACGTAATCTTGCTCCAAGCAATGGTCTTATCTTCTTGTTGACTAAATCTGATCGAATGATGGAATGGGATGCACCCTTATCTACAGTCAGTAAACGTTCCTTTCCATCCACATGTCCTCCGACAGTAAGATTGCTTGACCTTCTTCCAATATGTGAGACAGAGATTATGGGGCATTCAATTTAGGGAGCCAGCTGTCGCCCCTTGCGGCTGACTCGCTTTAGTTTAACGATTGAGTGGATTTGGAGATTTGCTCATCTCCTTCAGCTCTGCGTTTACGGCCACCCACATTGCTGGAACTGTTAGGATTGTTACTGCAATAACGTGCAATGTGCCCTGGCTTTCCACATTTAAAGCATTTGACGGCACCATCGTTTTTCTGCTGCGTTCCTTTTAGTGCTTCCAAAATTGTGTCTACCCAGTCTGGTCTTTCCACTTCCACGCGATGAGCTTTGTATGCGGGCTTACTCAAAATTGACGCTGTTTCTTGAGTCAGTGCATGGGATACCGTTTCTGCAAATGTGAGTTTTGGGTTTGCATATGTCGCTCGCTTCGTTTCTACGTCCCGTATGCCATTTATAAAACTCTGGATTTTACCGTCTCGGCGTACTTCACGGGTTCGTCCGCATTTGCCAAATGTGCCAACCTTTCAACATCCGGAGCAAACCCTTGCAAAGTCTCATTCGGTTTTTGGTAGCGGTTTTGCAATTCTATTTGGTAGATCTGTTTCCTGTGTTCGCTTCCGTACCGTTGTTCTACAGCAGCCATCAATGCTTCATAACTGTTACGTTCGCACTCTGGGATGGTCTGTAAGATCTCAGCAGCTGACCCCTTTAAAGCCACGAACAGTGCAGCAACTTTATCTTCGGCATTCGAGTTGCTCGCTGCCGACGTCTTCTCAGATTGGAGCTTAAATACCTGGAAAAGAACAGAACCATCAAACGTTAGGGATTTTACCTTCAGAGTAGACGTTAAAGTTATTGGACGGTTCAATTTTAACTCCTGAATACGATCTTTTAAAGCATCTATCTCGGCCTCCATTTTATCTTGTCGACTACTGAACCCTTCCTGAAACTGCGTTAGTTTCTCTTCCATACGCGCTTCCAGTTGTGCAGAGATCTGCGATGATACCTGTGCTGAAATTTGTGTCGACATTTCTGATATACGTGCCTCTTGTGCTTCAATTTTAGATGTTATTTCTGACGACATTTCTGAGATACGTATCTCCTGTGCTTCCATCTTGGATGTTATACGGTTCTCCTGGGATTCTAGTTGTGATGACATGTTGGTGGATATTTGTGATGACATTTCGGACATTTGTGCCGATATTGCAGCCAAGGTCATGTTCAGGTCTGTGTTCGCCATTGTCTGCGGTGTTTCCATTTTTCTCATCCAATTTTGTTGTCTCATCGCCATCAAGATGAAAGACATACTCTTCCGCCTGTCGTAGTCGTTCCTGAAGTTCTAATGCCGGTTGTATTCAATCCACGGCTCTCCAACTCCTTCTTCAGTTGCTGGATCTTCAATTCGCTTAACTTTGCCATGTCCAAGTCGTATTCGAAATCTCCAGAATTTATTCAACAATTCCTCTTCTGACACCAATTGTAACGATTTTACTTCAACTTCGCTTATTTCAAATCTTCTATTAAGTTTTGAATCACTAAACTGTTGAATAAATAACTCCAATATTTAATAATGCAAAATGGCCTTTATTCAAGTACTTTCAAGATAACACTTCTATTGCTCGACAGATAGCGTGCTTAATCGAAACTGATTATTGCGCATCTACTGTTGCTGCTTTTATACTGTGTGATTTCCTCGTTGCATCTTCTAGGCGCTTCCATTTCCAGAACCTGCTAGTTGGCCATCAGCTATCAAATTTCTCATCTGTAACTACAGATGCACGATTTTATAGCTTCTCTCATTGCATACTTTCGGGAGTATCTCAGATATATGCATGCGGTTGTGCGTTGCTTCTTCGCTGCGTGTACGTACATATGTGTAGACATAATGATTGACTCGTTTATGTAGATACAAGTGACTGTCTGCTTTATTGTTGTTGTAACTTCATTTACTTCAGACTAGGGATGTGAGTATCACTTAGTGTCACTAATACTCGTCACAGTATTTTCTCTACGGCTGGAAATTTCGGATAAAATCTCTGCCTTAATGGTTTTGCATCTCCTGTATCTATGACTCCACTAAATTGTTTAATCCCAGTCCCTTTCTCTCGAAGTTCGGAAATGATTCTATTATAATATCTAGTGGCTTTTGTTGGTGGGTATTCAGAGATGCCAGTCCCGTTGGAACTAGTTTCTAATGTATTTAGATGACCGCATTGTGTCTCAATCTTCACTTTTATATTGAACTCATTCCAAAAATCCATACGAAAAATGGCTGATTGAGTTATAGATGGGACTATCAAAAATTCTATATGTTTATTTTGACCACTATAGTTAACGGCTACAGTTATTATACCACTTATTTGTTGTCGCTGACCATCAGCTGTTTTCACATAGCCACTAAAGGCTGGGGAAGTGGAATTTTGCTCCAAAATTGTTTTGCCCAACTGGCCTCCTATTGCGCTTTTATTCGCGCCGCTATCTAATAATGCTAACACATAGCTGAGATGGTGAATCTTCGTAAACCCTTCTTTTTAGCCCAGAAATTCTTCATTCGTCGTGCCGAAGGAGAAACAATTTTTGGTGGCGCTGAGAAAATTTCAGCGCGATGCTGGTTTTACTCGGCTAACCGGAGTTAATTTAGGCTTGCAATATGGCTTGGAATCATCCGAGGCTGGTGGTTCGGATATCCCCTTCTGTGGACATCGTGATTCGAGTTTTCCGCACCGCGATTACGTTCTGGGCATGTGCGTTTGTAAATATCTGGTTTCCCACAACCATAACAAAATATTCTTCGCATTGGGTTGGTGCAATCTTGATACCTACGACCTATCACTTCGCAATTCCAACACTTCAGATTTCCCGCTGATATTTCGGCAACATCCGATGAGTCGGTTGTATTCGGATCAACGCGCTCCTGAAGTCCCTCAACAATTTCAGTTATGTTTCTTCTAGCGGGGAAGTTTCGGATAGGGGCACTATTACTGAAATTAGCCATAAAGTGCTCATGCCTGTGACACTCTCTTCGTAGCATAGATAAATCGGTTATGTCCAAATGCAAAAACTCGTATCTAAGGTCGGGTTTTAAATTCCTAATCATTTTTTTCTATAAGCTCCCGATCTGTCATGGGAATTCGAAGCCTATCATTCATGTTTAGCAACTCGTCTAAAAATTGGTAAATGGTTCGTTGGTTTGTGAGGACCAAATAAAACAGAATTAATTTGGCCCACACAAAACGACCCCACAACATATTCAACACAGCTTTAACACAACAGCCTGTCACAAAAGGCCCTAGCAACACGACAAGCCAACAAGTCTCAGCAACACGACTAGCAATCACAACACTTAATAGCAACACAACAAACTAACAAGTCTCAGCAACACAACGAGCGTTCGCAACATTTAATAGCAACACGGTAACCATGGCAACGTAACTATTTCAGCCAGCAACACCAAACAAAACAGCTATAAAAGGAGCTACACAGCAGTACAGCAGTTAGCTAGCACGGAGCTGTGGTCGTGACCGGAGCTACCAGTGGAGTGTCCCTCGAATGTGTCGGTTATACCACCAGGAGAGGTCGTTTCATAGGAGTGAGTAGTGGCCTCAAGTGGTGAATGTGTCGGTTATACCACCAAACACCGCTTCAGACTTCGTAAGTAACGGCCTTACCGCAGTAACGCGAACAGGCGACGTCCGCCCGCCTGCGACGACGCTGGCCGCAATAGCGAACACACTACATTGGCCCCAGTACTACGCCAACATACGACGCGGGCCACAACAGCGCTACGTCAACACACTACGCTGGCCGCAAAAGCACTACGAAAACGTACTACGTTGGCCACAGCAGAGTCACGATAACCTACGACGCTGGCCGCAACAGCGCAACGCAATCACACTACGCTAACATACGACGCCAGCCACAACAGAGTAACGATAACCTACGACGCTGGCCGCAACAGTGCTACACAACAGCACTACGCTTACATACGACGTTGGCCGCAACAACGCTACGCAAACACATTACGCTGGCTGCCACGGCTCTAAGCAAACATACCACGTGGGCCACAGCAGAGTCACGCTAACCTACGACGCTGGCCGCAACAGCGCTACGCAGGCATACTACGTTGACCGCAGCAGAGTTACGTGAATACACGACGTCAACCATACTAGAGTTACACACACGCAGGCAGACGCAGCGACATAAGCCGCAGCAGAGAAAGCGCAGTCGCTAGCCATACGAGAGACACGCCGACGCAGGGCGTTACAGAAATACATTTACACACACCCAGGCAACGACCAGCAAGGCGTCATAACGGGACGATCCTAACGGGACACGACCGTTAGCCCACCGCTAACCATAGAGCAAGCACAAAGCGAAGTGAAGAATACAAATACATCTTTCCTTTATTACATTATTTTCATTATAGATATAAAATATATATAGTTAAAGAAATAAAGAAGGATTTTATATGAAAACGATTTGCAAGGTGTCCCGAATTACAAATTTATTGTAAGTGAACCTTTGACACGGCGAGTTTACCCCAAGCAATGATTGGAGAAGCAACGGGGCAGGAAATAAGCTTCGTTCCAGGTTCTCTATTTGCGTCTACGTATATTTTCTTTTCGGTCGTAGTCGCTCAACTGGTCCTTATTTTTTTGTCTTAATCCTTCACAAATCTTCTCCCAATTTAGTCGATCTGTTTGCCGGTGATGCCTCCAAAACTAGGCTTCCGCATTATCTGCAAAAAGCATGTGGACATATCGACACAATACATTGAAATCCCCGTTCAAGGATTGACGTGTTAACGCATTACCTCGATATATAAAATCCTCCACCGACATATCATTTGGCTTACCAGTGAAACGTATATGCCAATTGAAAATCATACTTGAGATCTTATTAGCCTTTAAATTTCTCGTCAGGGGCATAGGTTCACTATCACGGTACGGTCGGCTGGGCTGCTCCCCCTGATTAAGTGGCATTTCCTGTGGCCGCCTTGGGGTTTCTTGAGTGGATTGGCGATAGCGATTCTCTCCTACATTTAATTGGAGGGTGCTCAAATCACTACCGATGATTTTTGAATCATGTTTCGAACTCTAGAATAATCTACATTACTACTTGACATAGCAGCAGTGGCAGTCATCTGTGGGCGTGTCTAGGTGAACGATATGCGTTCGGTCTACTTAAATCGGTGCCAGTGGTTCGAAGTGCATGTGTTATTGAGCGAGTCGCTACTCTATTTCGGGATATAGCACCTCCTCTGGCTCGGAGTGAAGTAGTTGCTGGTGAGGCCTTCACCCCCGCTACGCCAGTATGGCTTTGTAGATCGGACATGGTTACTGGTTCCCTACAAGGACGTGAGGCATTGGTATCTATCCACCTACCTAAACATGATCTGTGAAATATGTGATTGCAAGGAGTCTCAACGCGATTCTGCGTCACACCTTCGCTACAAATGGTGCAGATCATTTCTTCGGGCTGCGTTAGTCAAACTCAATTCCTCATTGCTATTTCTCACCGCCATTATGAAAAAAAAATTACTAATATTTATATTTATTTCTGTTTATATTCATTTATGTTTTTAGATATACCTATTTGTAGTTATTTGGTTTTCTAGATAAATACGTACACTACGAAATTTTCGTTAAAAGTATGTTATTTCCAAAAAAAAACCAATCACGTCGATTTACTTATTTGTTACGTTGTGCAAAATAGTCGATATGCACACCGTATATTATTATTGGCGAACGTAGAGTTAGTTGTTTAGTGTTGATCGTTTTAGGTTAACGTATGTTAGATTTTTTACACGTTTATTCATTTTGATTCTGTTTCTTTATATATGTATTTTTCTTTTCCTTTTGCAAAAAAAATATTATCGTGATAACATATTTGTGGCATCGGGGTCTTACATGGGCTTCAGTACATGTATGTACCTACATACTACTGGTTGAACCCAACCTTGCAACAAAATGGCAGTGCAAAATTTATTGATTTAATGGCTGCGGTTTCAAGTTTGGACATGTGATTAGAGTCTAGTCATCAACTAAAGCAACCTCTAGCCACTTAAACCAAAAAAATTATCAAGCGGTACAATTCGTGAGTAATCTACCAAGATAACCCAGTAGAAAAAATCTCTAACGATGTCCGATATAAATTTACGGAAACCGCTATAAGGTTTTATCAAAGCTTTGATCGGGTATGACTTCGACATGAGCCACTGTCATCTACTTCGCCTAGCAAAGCATGGAAAAACTTACACTGATCTAGAGTTTACCGGTTCACATCCGAATAATCCAGATGATGACAACCCAAGGCAAAATCTTTAGGAAAACAAAAGAAGGGTTAAACGGCGTTAAAGCAAGCTAAAAAATTTTATGAGCTGCAAAACATACTAAAATTTAAAAAAAACTTATAAAGTTTACCGGTTCACATCTTAAATAATCCGCATAATGAAAATCCAAGGCAAAACCTTTTAAGTGATCAAAAAATTGAATAAACTACCAAAAAAAAATTTGATGAACTCTTAACCTTCTATGGCCCTACGTTGGGTTCCATTTTATGTAATGAACCAATCGCATCATGCTCCCGTTAGCTCCCACATAGTGCACCATCTATGCAATGAAACTGGCCTCATTAACGTTTATCATTCCAGCGACAAATTTCTTCTCATAGACAATCCTTTAGCTTATTTTGCACTGAATTAGGGAACATCAGTTCTGCATTGCAATAGCTCTCCGAGTGGGTATAAGGTTTAAGGAGCGGGTACTCTGTTTGTTACAACCGGCTAGTCTACGGTGTATATGGGGGGATCTTGCTCCTACACTGACTTTTATCTCGGTTTCTCATAAAAAAATTAAACAAGGATTCACATAATTTTGAGGCCGTCGAAGGGTTAGGCTCATCCAAATCGAACAATAACCCAAAAGAATGTATCAAATTAACTACGGAAATAAAAAAGAACAGGGTTAACTAACACAAAACTACCTACCACGCGTTGCATCGTTTGGGTTCTTCCGGCAGAGGTGGAAGGCTAAGCTGTCGTTGCCCCTCCGTCTACACCCACCCAAACTGCTAAAAGAATGGTAATATTTGTTCTCTTAGACAATCCTTTAGCTTATTTTGCACTGAATTAGGGAACATCAGTTCTGCATTGCAATAGCTCTCCGAGTGGGTATAAGGTTTAAGGGGCGGGTACTCTGTTTGTTACAACCGGCTAGTCTACGGCGTATATGGGGGGATCTTGCTCCTACACTGACTTTTATCTCAGTTTCTCATAAAAAAAATCAAACAGGGATTTACAAAAAAAAATAATAATAATTTTGAGGCCGTCGAAGGGTTCGGCTCATCCAAATCGAACAATAACCAAAAGAATGTATCAAATTAACTACGGATAGAAAAGAACAGGGTTAACTAAAACAAAACTACCTACCACGCGTTGCATCGTTTGGGTTCTTCCGGCAGAGGTGGAAGGCTAAGCTGTCGTTTCCCCTCCGTCTACACCCACCCAACCTGCTAAAAGAATGGTAATATTTGTTCTCTTAGCCCACTTACACTCACCATTGCCCCTGCCACAAATGTCCAATAGAAGTTAAACCTTCATTTTTTTTACAAATCCTTAAATTTTAATTAATGTTGGTTCATTGTTTACATGTCAATTTTTCCTATCTCTAGTACTACGCTAAACTTGAATTTCATTCTTTTTTGTTTTTATTTATTATTTTGTGCGATATGTGTTTATGTATATCTATGTATATGTTAACATACCTAAACTGTTCCTTACATCATATCTATTAGCCTTAATATGAATATGTTTGTCGAAACCGAATTCTCAATATTCAATTTTATTTCGAAGTCTCTCAATTAAAAATTAAGTTCACAAATTTACAAAAGCATACTCAAGTTAATTCTCTTGAACAAGACATTTCTCACGTTTCTTTGATTTCTTTCACATTCTCAAAATTATTCTTATCGCTTATAATTTGTTCAAAAATGTTAGTGTGAGATTTCTTACTATGTACAATAGAAAAGTCGCTCATTAAATGTATTCTCTTATTACCCTAATACTAATTCAAAAAAAAATTATCTCACATTTAACATAATTCATATAACCCATGGCGGAACAATACAAGGTGGCAGCATGGTGACATACCTGCAAACATAAATAAAAATTCTATGTACTTTGTTTTTGTAAATTCGATGACAAATGGCAAAATCGTACTGCGCTGGAAGTTGATGTATCAAATAAAATAAAAAAAGATTATAATCAGTGTCCCATGCTGCCATCTTGCATCGTTCCGCCATGATATAATCTGAGATCTCTGTAAGTTTATATTTAACATAGTTTCAAACATATTTATGCCTCGCTCTCAGTTTGCGAGTGAGCGAGAATCACCGCTTGCACATAATAAGCAGTATGTTAACTCTCGATGTTGCAGTCTCATATGCTCACTACACTTAGAAATAATTGATTTGGTGCAACAGGGAAATATTATTTATGAGGAAATACTCTTCCAGTAAAAATATTAAAACAAGTTTATCCAGGCATGCTTAACCAACGAACCGATATCATTTCGTTACGATAATTAACGTTAATAAACGAAACAAAGTCATTTCGTTTCGTTTATTAACGTTAAGAACGTCAAATTGACGAAATGATTTCGTTTCGTTTTCTGCCATATCAAAAAGAAATCAAATCGTTTATGTTGATTATTAATTTCAAACCATGCTGGCAAAGGTGATTGATGGCGGAGTCATTAAATATGAAAGCATTAGCCAAGCTGATTGCAACTTTTCTCATGAATTTTGACAGGACGAACATTTCTCAGAATATTTTTGACATTACCACCAACGAATTACACAAACAAATTACATGGAGTTTGTGTGTGTATGTGCGCTCGTTGTTACCACCTTACGGCTTCACCATGGCTATAGCATTGCCAGCACAATTCAAAATAAAGTATCACGTTTTTGTCAACGTGTTTAACGTTAACGAAAGCTTTTCGTTTCGGTTAAAACGAGATACAATTTATCTTGATAATTTCTTTATCGATAATATTTCGAAGTGTTTCAACGGAAACAGTGGAAATTGTTTGATAAACGATTAGCTTAACGTTAAGATGCATCCCTGAGTTTATCGATTATATCGAACAAGTAGGTACATATATAAATACATTTCTTTATTGCGTACCACTAAGGAACATAAAATTAATATTAAAAAAAAATATAACAACTGCAATCAATGCAAAAACATTTCATAAAAACAGTTTAGGTACAAAAGGTTTAGATTCAGATATTAAAGTTGACAAATTGTCGCCTATATCTATACTAATAACTGATGTTTTTATATATTGGTTTCCGATCGGTTTGATTGATTTTCATATATTTTTGGTAAGCTTTTCCGATCTATTCGGAAGTAGTGCAAATAAAACAATTTATTTCACCTTACATCTCGACGTTTCGCTGAATTTCCTTGGCTTCTTCTGGAGCAATTCTGTATATGTTAACAATAAAAACACAAAAACAACAACAACATTAATTTGAAATTATCACAATTACACATATTAACATTGATTTATAAGATGTTTTAATTACTATATTAACAACTCTTCTTCTTTGAGTTCTTTAAATACCTCAGTTGACAAAAAGCTTTTTTTGCGTATCTATATTATGACAACTATTGTTAGTTTATTTCACCAAGCCTTTAGTTTTTATTAAATTCGAAATAGAAAATATACTTTCTACGTTTGCGGATGAATGTGGAATCGACAATATGCCTTGAACTATTCTATAAATCTTGAAAAACCTTGGCACATTAATTAATTTTTAACTGATTTTATTTCTTCTCAAAATTTGCCTATATTTAAATTCTTGAATTTTTAAGACTCTCTCTCTCTGCTCTCTAAATTCAGAATCTAGTTTCTATATTTTATCAAATTTAGAATAACAATCATTTCTGTACCGAAAAATATTCCTCGCAAATTGTGCTCGGCAACAAAACAACTTCACCTCAAAGCTCTTTGCGGCTTGGCTTACTGAATTGCTTGATTTATTGTCAACGTACTCCACAATTTCAGAGCACGCATGTCGTTTGATATGAGCAAGAATTGCACAAAATACATTTTTTTCCCTTGAGTAGATTTTTACTGTTCCAACCATGAATACATTTCCTTCCACTGCTGCCTCAACGAAATTTTATACTTTCCGCAACTTCTTTCGTCCACATTATGTACGTAAAAAAATAATTGCGTTTTCTTATTTGGTTACATACTGGTTTGTATGTTTATACACTTACGCTGCTGCATGGTTGAAGTCTCCATCTTCTTGTTGGTGAAAATTTTTAGATTTAAGTGATCTGTGTGTACATAAATTCGTTTACATACAAATGTGTAAGCGTATGTACGTATTTCATGACTTCATATTTCGCTAACGTACATTTTAAACAAGTAAGGACGGGACTGTCTTCAGCTATGCCGAAGACTTCATACCTTTCATGAATGGGGCTGAAAAATAATCTTATCCCGTTCGAAATCTCCGAATAATCGGATGTATAAGATAAGAAATATCTAGTGAACAGATCTACCTACCTAAACAATTTTTAAGATAAATATAAAATAAAAATAGGTAGGTAATTTGTGTGAGGATGCAAAGTTTCAGGTATTTTGTGGTCTGCGTGTAAAAACTATGACTACGAATCACGTATTTCAACAATATATGACGTAAACGTAACTATTTGATGAAATAATTATTTCTTCTAACTGGCTCTAGGTCAATAAATTAAACAAGTTGTTGTCGTTTTTGTTCCAATATATTTCGATCTCCAACGGAGATGTTGTTGTTGTTGTTGTAGCGATAAGGTTGCTCCCCGAAGGCTTTGGGGAGTGTTATCGATGTGATGGTCCTTTGCCGGATACAAATCCGGTACGCTCCGGTACCATAGCACCATTAAGGTGCTAGCCCGACCATCTCGGGAACGATTTATGTGGCCACATTAAACCTTCAGGCCATTCCCTCCCTCCCTACCCCCAAGTTCCATGAGGAGCTTGGGGTCGCCAGAGCCTCGTCTGTTAGTGAAACAGGACTCGCCGCGGATAGGTGAGGTTGACAATTGGGTTTGGAGAAGCTATATATTGCGCTGGCAACCTAAAAGGGTGCGCTACACAGCCCTTTGAATCTGGTATTTTAGTCGCCTCTTACGACAGGCATACCTACCGCGGGTATATTCTGATCCCCTAACCCGCTGGGGTAAACCAACGGAGATCGTCATCGGGGACTACAATAATAAATAAATAAACACTTTATTTTACACAATTTATCACAAACAAATGTATATATATGTATGTATAAACATATTAGCATTACTGCAAACATACATACATGAGTTCAGATGTTAGGTCGATAACTATATACCGAAACATACCAAACACACACTGGACAGACATATACACTTATTTCACAGTAAAATACTAAGCACACTAATAAAATATAAACATGAGCTTCTAAAGGAAAAGGAAAAACGAATTATGATTACAAAGGAGAAACTAGGCCAATATATGGAAAAGGATGACGTCACAGCTTTATTTGAAAGCGAACAGCGGTTTACACGCAAAAAAGCTATAAAATGTAAAAACACACAAAAATTGAAGTTTGAAAAACTGCGAGAGGAGAGAAATGCACAAATATTAGGAACCAACAAAAACAAGCATTGGTTGGTAAACAAAACAAATACGGAATTCCCACCTGATGTGGAGGCGCTGCTAGCAAAAGGGCCAAAGTTTGGTTTACCAATAACAAAAGAAGAATTCCCGCTCTTTAAATGCATTGCGGATGGTGAGGAATTGGTACAGAGCGTAGAGAACAAAGAAGAACAGGAATCCGCGAGAACGAAAATATCATTGCTTATAAAAGAGTCGATGACAAAGCGAAGAGGTGAGAAAACAGATATGGCCATCAAAGATACAGTGAAGCGAACGCGAAGATTTCTGAACAAAAATAAAGAAATTGTAATTTTAAATGCAGACAAGGGAAACGTGACCGTCGCTCTGGAGAAAACAGATTATAGGTTAAGAATGGACAACATATTGAATG
>JARSSU010020199.1:0-36287 GCA_029619165.1 Eurosta solidaginis | reverse complement strand
CTGAGTACGACGGTACTTCTTAGGTACAGGGTTGCACAATAAGCCTTTTCTGAGGCGTCGCAGAATCCGTGGAGCTCAACGTATTGATCGGGCGTAAAAATTCATCCATCGGGGTATAGGATAGCTGAGTAGAGGGAAGATTTGAGAGAACTGCGCCAATTTGTCTAGACGGATGGGTTTAACCTTTTCGTACCATTCGGTCCGTTAACCCCAAAGGTGACCGTTTCAAACTGTAGTCCTGATGGACTGTGTTCGGGGGTTCGGAATATTATCCGTTGGTAGTCTCGGTCATCGGGGTGCAAGAGAATTTGGCGGTACATTTTCTCGACGTCGCCATTAAACACATATTTATATGTTCACCATTTCAGAAACATAAGTCGGGATCGGGTTGGAGGGTTGGTCCGGTATATAAAACATCGTTGAGGGAGTGACCGGAACCTGACTTTTTAGAGGCGTTGAATACAACTCTGACTTTTGTTGTCTTCTTGTCTGGCCTTAGTTCATTGGGGACTGCATTCTTCCATGTGGCCTAGGGACAGATATTCTTCGAGTACCTGGTCGTATTGCTGCTTGAGATCACCTTTTTTGAGAGTGTACTCCCATGCCGTGGAACTGTCGTAGGGCTGCAGTACGGGATTGACCTAGGTCGATATCGTTCGGGAATGTTGATTTAAATGGGAGCCGGACCATGTATCGACCGTCATCCATGAGAGTAGTGGTGTTTTGGTAAAATTCTTCGCACATTTTATCTGTCTGGGGTTTCCACTCGCGTTCTGGGTATTTCTACGATTTCCCAGAGTTGTCTTAGCTGTTCATTCAGCTGGACATCGTCACTTCCACGCTTGAGAGGAGTGTGATCCGACCTTTTCGGGGGTTTGACCACTTATTATCCAGCCAAATATTGTGTTTTGTGATAGCAGTGTGGGCGAGATCTTTCTGTGCCATTTAGCATGATTTGAGGGCTGAGATATATATATATATATATAAATGTATTTTGGCGGGAAATTATAATTCTGGCGGGGGAAATTTGGATTTGGCGGGAGCCACCAAAATTATCCGGGGGATATATTTTAATGTATGTATATTATGGTACAGGGGCTGGGTTCGTCTATGGCGACGAAGGACCACTAGTTAAATGAGGCTTACCTGGAGATTTTGGATAATCCTGATTGGGGCGACCCCTTTGTGGTTGTCCGGCGGTAATGGCGCTTTGACGGCGGGGTGGCGATGCTGGAGTTGCTGGTGGTTGACCAATATCGTGGCTCTGCGATCTTTCGGCCGTTTGCGTATGGTTTAAGGGTTTAGTTTTTCCAATAGCCGTCGCGCCGCAATAAAACTCAACTGTTCAAAGTTTATAGTACGATTATTTGACTAACTTGTAATTAACACAAAGTGCACACACGAGTGTAAAACTTCGAACTACTATTATTAGCAAATTGGCGAAAACTGTATGCGGCACACTTTATATGTGATATTTTAGAAAGATTTCAGGACTCCGAATTAGCAAACTATATTAACTTTTGCACAAAAGGAAAATTTAGCACGAAAAAAAGTCGGAATTGGCAAAGATGACAATAATAAATTTTATATATACATAAAAGTGGTGGTTTTTTGACAGATGGCGATCATGCCAGATAAACTAATGGTCTGTGGTCTGATTTTACAGTGAAATGTATTGCTTAAAGTTCTAATTCTATGATTGCCTTTTTCTGTTCGGCTTTATTGAAAGATTTGATGCAAAGCAAATCGGTAAATCATTATCTCCATGCTTTTGGCTTAGTATAGCGCCACAACCACTCTTAGATGCATCTACAGTGATAATAAATTCTTTTGAAAAATAGGGTATTGTAATAGTTGAGGAGACATTAATGATAATCTTAATTTTTCGAAAGCATTTTCGCAAGCATCATCCCAAACAAATTCAACTTTTTTTAGATTTAGACGATTTAAGGGGGCTGCCAGTGACGCAAAGTTAGGTATAAAGCGCCTATAATAATTTGCAAATGCAACGAATCGCCTAGCAGCGTCCTTGTCTTTAGGCTTAGTGTATTTTTTAATTGCGTCTATTTTTGAGTCATCTGGCAGCAAGCCTTTTGAGGTGCATTTATGGCCTAAAAAATTACTTCATAACGAAGGAAATTGCATTTGTTGGGATTTAACTTTAAATTGAATTTTCTACAAGCTTCGAAAACTTTTTCTAAATTTTTGAGGTGATGTGTCTCTCTACAACCGATGACGATAACATCGTCAATGTACATAAAAGCTTGATTTGGCGAAATGCCTGAAAATGCTAATGACATCATACGTGAAAAAGAGTTTGGTGCTATATTTAAACCGAAAGGTAAAACTTTCCAACGAAAAGCTCCTCGATCTGTACTGAGAGATGTAACGTCTCTAGAATTGACATGAAGTGGTATTTGGTGAAAACCAGAAAAAAGATCTAAAGTTGAAAAGTATTTGGCTCTGCCAAGATTGTCGAGTATGTCGTCTACGCGTGCCAACGGTAATTTGTCTGCGATAAGCTTTTTGTTGACTGCTCTGAAATCAACGCACATACGATAATACTTTTGGCCTGAAGGATCTTTTTTCGGCACCAAAATTAAATGACTTTTATAATTAGAAAAGCTGGGTTCTATTAAATCATTTCGCATTAAATTTTCGACTTGTTTATTAATTTCTTCACGTTGTGTATACGGTAAACGATAATTTTTTTATATAGACTGGATTTTTCTCAGTAACTTTTGTTCGTGTTGCGGGGGGAATGTGGCACCCAGGTCGTAGGGCGCGATCGCACGCAAATAAAGAAATAAAAAAGAGAAGAATTAATACCGAGTAATCACAGTGTATTATTATTTATTCAGAAATATAATGTATGGAGCTACGTAGTGTGTTTACAAAATGAAACTCTCACAAACTAATTATTTCACACTATCAATAGTTATTCCGATTTAATATGCAGTAGTGCAGAACGAAATTAATGGAAATACAAAACTTCAAATTATCAAAGTGCAATCTTCCCGCAAGTGCAAGTAGTTAGGATATAAGAAATTTCCACTAGGCAATTCAAAGCGGACAATTATAATTTTATCAATTCAAAATGCGCACGGAGGAGCGCAATTATAATGCGGAAAACTAGATATATCAATTAAAATCGACCACTCACTGTGCACTTGGAAAATTCACTTTGTATTAATTTGCAAATATTAATGACGATGAAAATCGCACTTAATGAAAATCGCACTTATTACAAAAATGGAAAAAGGTGGGAAATGGTTGATTTAAATCACTCACTTTTTCTTACTCACCTGGGGCTAGCTGCTGGCTCTTTGACGTTCCAAATAGAAAAGAAAGACCAAGACCGCGAACAAGTCCGCGGCACCCGCCGATAGCTAACTTTCGTTGAGTTTTTCCCCTTCAAAGTTAGCTTTCGGCTGGTGTTAGCCGTTACCGGTAATAATAATAAAAACTAATGTGCGTGTTAGGGTGGTCCGAAATATTTAGGCTGGTGGCCTAAACAGTTCGTAAAAATTATTTAAAGTCATACGATCAGTTTTTAAAGCGAATACATCGGCATATTTTAAGCATAAATCTAGTAATTGTTTTTGAGCATAACCCGGCATTTGATTTTTCAAAATTTTCGTTAATTCCTCTAAGCGTTTTTGATCTTTTGAAGTTTCATTGATTTTGTAGACATTGTAGTTGGTGATATCTTCCGTTACGATATTGCAATTGTTGACATGTTTTACTTCGTCGGTAACATTTAAAATTTTTAGAACTGGATTATTTGTGTCAACAATGCACTTTGCCGTAAAAACACCACTACAGATTTCTTGTGAGTCTACAAAAACAGGATTGTCGCATTTTGGTAATTTAAATAACCGATAAACTTCACATCTCGGAGGAATAACTAAAGAATCGGTACTTGTGCCGTGTAAAATTGGTATATTTGCGTTATCTAAGCCGGTATTAATAGTTATGCTATCGCTTGCATAATTAATAATGCATTTATTTAATTTTAAAAAGTCTTTGCCGAGTATTCCGTCTGAAGGTATATTGAAATCGTCGTTAACTACATGTAAAGTATGCGGTATTAAAAATTTATATGCAATTAAGTTGGTTTTTAAGGTTCCTAAAGTTGAAATTGTTTCTGCTGTTACGCCTGTTATATTAATAATTTCATTACTATTAAAGTTACAATTTTGAGATAAACTTGAAATTTTGATTAAAGAAATATCTGCTTGAGAATCTACTAGAAAAGTACATGGTTTGTAGGAATCGCTACATTGAAGTTCAATAAAATCTGAATAATTAAGGTTCAAGCAGTAGATGGATTTTAATATTTTTGAAGAAGATTCGTTTAATTGTCTAAATCGTGATCCGATCCCCCAGTGTTCGCTCCTGAGGGTCGTTCACGTTTAAAGCGCGTACATTGGCATTACTTCGCGAATTTGAACGTCTATTATTATTATTAGCATTATTGTTACTACTACTAGGCTGATTGTTTCTATTAGTGCTATATCTGTCATTATTACCTCTATTAGAATTATTGTACCCGTAATTATTATTGTTGTAGTTATTTCTATTGTTATTGTTGAATCTCGCATTTGGATTGTTGTACCTATTATTGAAATTATTACCTCTATAATTTCCTCGAAAACTACTTTGCCAATTACCACGAGTACGGAATGCTAGTACTTGTCTTTCTTTAACTTCATTATTACGTTCAACAATCATTTTTGCAACTACGTCTTTTGAATCACTGAAGGTAGTTGAAGCCAGGATGGATTTGACCAATTCTGAACGAGTGTTCAACCTGCACACATTCACTGTTTGCTCTACGGCCATTTCATGTGCCTTGGCTTGTGTCATACCTTCAATAATCAAAGAACGTTCCAATGCGTCGGATAGTTCTTCAACGCGCTTAGCAAAGTCTGAGTAGTTATTATTGATGACATGTAAAGACGCGATTTTACCAGAAACAACTTTCGAGTTGTCGGGTTTTATTCTATTTCTCAAGGCAGTCTTTATGTCATCGACTGAATTTATTACGGTTGGTAATGCTTCGCGTGCTTTTCCCTCAAGTTTGGATTTCAAAAATGCAATAAAAGTGCTATTTAAATTTTCATCTGAGAAGACTTCAATTAATTTTATTTTGTCGATAAAAGATTCTAATGCCAGTGGATCGCCGCTGTAGTTGTCCCTAATAATTGAGGCGCAACTGGTAATGAACACCTTTTTCTGTTCTGAGGTTGCCATGATTGAAATATTGTTATTCGATTGTAAATCTGAAGAATTATTTGTTGAAGGCAAAGTAGAAGAATTTGAAGTAGAGTGAGAATTGGAAAAGTCAGCTCCTGACTGAAAATTGGAAGTGCTAGTTAGTAGGTTGTCTGAATTATTAGACGAATTTGCTGAAGGCTGAGTGTTTATAATATTAGTTACTGACTGAAAATTTGAATTATTATTTTCTGCGATATCTGAGTCATTAAATCCTAAAAAATCTTCTTGACGAGCTAGTGAACACCTTCCTTTAGAGCTTGATTTATCGCTGGAATTGCCCTCAGAATCGGACATGTGTTTGAAACAGGGTAATTTTATTGAAAATTATTTTAAAAGAAAAAATTTTGTAAATCAGGTAAATATTTTGTAAATCCGAGTATTATTTGAAAATCCGGTTAATATTTGTCGCGTTTGGTATAAATTTTATAAAATGGTAAGTCTGGTTAAGAAAATTATATAATTTGTGAAAACAAAGGAACATCCGGTCTGCGGATTTTCTCTAAATTATAGGCTAGAGAAATGCCTACCCCCCTTCCGTGCCGAACTTAGTCGGACTTACCGACTGTCCCCCACTAGGTTAGCCCCGCTAGCTAACCAATGGACAGGCTGTCCTAAAAAGGACACTTGGTCTGTGGTTTCTCGCCCCCCAGAATGGGCTTTGCAAAAGGAAATAGGCAAGCGTGTTCCGGTTTTATTTATTTTGTGAAAAACCGAAACAGGCTGGTATATTTTTTTTCGGACTATTGGAAAAAAATATAAAAAAAACCGCACTTGTTTTCACAAGCCTAACCAAAATTTTTCCGAATATACGGCGATGTTTACGACCACATCGCTTTATATGAAAGTATAAAAGTATGACGTATATTGTATCACGGACGCACCGCTTTCTATCAAAAAATCTTCTATTATATTGCGGACGCACCGCTATTAATAAAATTTCCAAACCGTTTCACGAGAACATGTATATATATAATTTCTACAGCAAACGAAACGCTTTGTTTAAAGTTGTGGTTGATGAAAATATTTTAATTTTTTTCCATATTAAATTCATGTGGTTTATGTATACGAAGGCAAAAATTTCATTTTATGGCATTCATATTTAAAAAAATAGAGTAACTCAGGATTTTGTGCAAGTGGTCATAGTGTTACAAACTGGTGTAGTACTTTACACCAAAACGCGAAAAATGTATACTGCTATGAATTTGATACGTCATGGCTAATACGCGACATCAAAACCCGAAGTTAATTTTTTCATCATTGTCAATCCATAACAAAATCACAAGTAAGGAAGGTTAAGTTCGGGTGTAACCGAACATTACATACTCAGTTGAGAGCTATGGTGACAACATAAGGGAAAATAACCATGTAGGAAAATGAACCGAGGGAAACCCTGGAATGTGTTTATATGACATGTGTATCAAATGAAAGGCATTAAAGAGTATTTTATGAGGGAGTGGGCCATAGTTCTATAGGGGGACGCCATTTAGGGATATCGCCATAAAGGTGGATCAGGGTTGACTCTAGAATTTGTTTGTACGATATGGGTATCAAATGAAAGGTGTTAATGAGTATTTTAAAAGGGAAGTAATCCTTAGTTCCATAGGTGGACGCCGTTTCGAGATATCGCCATAAAGGTGGACCACGGGTGACCCTAGAATTGGTTTGTACGATGTGGGTATCAAATTAAAGATATTAATGAGGGTTTTAAAAGGGAGTGGTGGTAGTTGTATAGGCCGTTTCGAGATATCGCCATAAAGGTGGACCAGGGGTGACTCTAGAATGTGTTTGTACGATATGGGTATCAAATTAAAGGTATTAATGAGTGTTTTAAAAGGGAGTGGTGGTAGCTGTATAGGTGGTCGCCTTTTCGAGATATCGCCATAAAGTGGACCAGGGGTGACTCTAGAATTTCTTTGTATGATATGGGTATCAAATGAAAGGTGTTAATGAGTATTTTTAAAAGGGAGTGGCCTTCGTTCTATAGGTGGTCGCCTTTTCGAGATATCGCCATAAAGGTGGACCAGGGGTGACTCTAGAATATGTTTGTACGATATGGGTATCAAATGAAAGGTGTTAATGAGTATTTTAAAAGGGCGTGGGCGTTAGTTCTATAGGTGGACGCCTTTTCGAGATATCGCCATAAAGGTGGACCAGGGGTGACTCTAGAATGTGTTTGTACGATATTGGTATCAAATTAAAGGTATTAATGAAAGTCTTAAAAGGGAGTGGTGGTACTAGTATATGTGAAGTCGTTTTCCAGATATCGACCAAAATGTGGACCAGGGTGACCCAGAACATCATCTGTTGGATACCACTAATTTATTTATATATGTAATACCTGCCAAGATTTCAAGGGTGTTTTATTTCGCCCTGCAGAACTTTTTCATTTTATTCTACTTAATATGGTAGGTGTCACAACCATTTTACAAAGTTTTTTCTAAAGTTATATTTCGCGTCAATAAAACCAATCCAATTACCATGTTTCATCCCTTTTTTCGTATTTGTATAGAATTATGGCATTTTTCTTATTTTGCGTAATTTTCGATATCGAAAAAGTGGGCGTGGTCATAGTCGGATTCCGTTCATTTTTTATACCAAGATAAAGTGAGTTCAGGTAAGTACGTGAACTAAGTTCAGTAAAGATATGTCGATTTTTGCTCAAGTTATCGTGTTAACGGCCATGCGGAAGGACGTGGCTTCAACCGATTTCGCCCATTTTCACAGAAAACAGTTAACGTCATAAAATCTATGCCCCTACCAAATTTCAAAATGATTGGGAAATTTTTCTTCGATTTATGGCATTAAAAGTATCCTAGACAAACTAAATTAAAAAGGGCGGAGCCACGCCCATTTTGAAATTTTCTTTATTTTTTGTATTTTGTTGCGCCATATCATTATTAGAATTGAATGTTGACATAATTTACTTATATACTGTAAAGTTATTAAATTTTTTGTTAAAATTTTACTTTAAAAAAATTTTTTTTTAAAGTGGGCGTGGTCCTTCTCCGATTTTGCTAAGTAACGTTCCTGCCAAATTCCATCACGATATCTTCAACGACTGCCAAATTACAGCTTGCAAAATTTTAAATTACCTTCTTTTAAAAGTGGGCGGTGCCACGCCCATTGTCCAAAATTTTACTAATTTTCTACTCTTCGTCATAAGTTCAACTCACCTACCAGGTTTCATCGCTTTATCTGTCTTTGGTAATGAATTATTGCTCTTTTTCGGTTTTTCGAAACTTTCGATATCGAAAACGTGGGCGTGGTTATAGTCCGATATCGTTCATTTTAAATAGCGATCTGAGATGAGTGCTCAGGAACCTTCGTACCAAATTTCATCAAGATACCTCAAAATTTGCTCAAGTTATCGTGTTAACGGACGGACGGACATGGCTCAATCAAATTTTTTTTCGATCCTGATGATTTTGATATATGGAAGTCTATATCTATCTCGATTCCTTTATACCTGTACAACCAACCGTTATCCAATCAAACTTAATATACTCTGTGAGCTCTGCTCAACTGAGTATAAAAATTTTTCCAAATGATGAAGGAACATTTTTTCCTCAATATCCAATGCACAAAACTCTGAACTGCCCTAATGTGTATACATTTTATTTTGTTAGGTGTATTTGCAACCAGGCATTATTTTAAATATTTCTTAAAAGAGGCTTAAAAAGATTTATTAAGATTTAAGAAGCGATAAGTTTTATATTTCAAATTTGTAATATTTGAAATTTTTCCTCCAAACGCATTATGTACGCTTGCGGATAAATGTTTAGTATAGTTTAACTGTGTAAGTAAATTTTTATTGTTTACAAAAACACGAAAATATTAGTCAATAATTTACAACTTGGAAAGTTCCAAAAAAATTCAAATTATTTCATAAACGTTTATTCACGAGAGGGAATGGCTGTATTTAAACGGTTTTATTTTATTAAGCCTTCTTCGTTTAATGTGTGCATGAAATTCTGAATTACTTCATATGTAAATATATTACAATACATAATATTATTGAAATGATAAAAATTTTCAAAAAAGTTTTCATTTATAACAAACTCTTCAAACGAATTCAAATTCCAAAATTCTTATTTAAATTTTATTTGCGATAAACTATAGTTTGTTCTACCAACTAGAAAATCGCTTAGGGAACGATCGAGCCATTTCCAAAAAGCCTTAGCATAGAGCATTTTCAAATGCAAATTATACAAAATTTTGAAAATTGTAGGCAGATTGCAGCCCAATTATATAATATACATGTGTTCCAAATTTTCAACCGAACTTCTTTAGCCGAGCATACGAAAAAAACTGCGCAGCTCGTTCGTTCCCTAGTTACATATAAAATTTAAAAGCTTATATTCGAAAATAACTTACTTAATTCTGCATCCTCCGGATAGCTCATTTTGCACCTTCCCTGCATGTTGTTAGTGCCGCACATCAATGTTGAGATCCCGTTAGTACATTTTGCTTCCACCTCCACTGAGTCTTTGTACCTCGTGTTCTCCAGAACAAAAATATTGGATAGGTAATTCACTGGGTATCGACGCCGTGTTCATGTGGTCATTTCCAAAAATGATTTCTATTATTATACAATATAAATTTGAATTGCGAGCTTATTTCTGTCGATTAATCCACATCTTAGTCGTTATGGTTTTTTTTTCCAACTTCGGAGTTCATTCGAACGCATTCTGCTTAGTACGAAATCAATACTTCTTGATTCCAATTTTTTTGTATTGATTTATTTAGTTTTTGCATTGCATTTATTTATTACCTGTTCGCGCTTCAGTCGAGATAAGATATTGTCCAATAATGCCGCCTTATTTAGTTATAAATATTGTGTGTGGTTTTTTAATTTCACACCACTGTAAAGAACTCCTAAGTATATTCTCTCATAACTGTTTTATAGTTCATGATAATGTATGTAGTTTATATATGAGTCATCCGACTAAAATAAATTTTACAGTTCTTCTGCATTTTTAATTAGGAAATTGTGCCTTTAAAATTTCAAAAATAATATTTTCCTTTCTCTTCAGTATTGAAAGGCATCTTTTTGGCTTCGAATATTGCTCACGGTCGCCATGTAAAGTGGCATACCGATGTCACTCGTTTTTGGGCAATTAGCCCACGCACACACACCAAAACACTATTTTTGCTTTTAGTTTCTCTTATTTAAAACACACTTGTTGGTTTATTTATACAATTAAAAGTTGTTTTAATTTCTTATTTTAACAATTTAGTTTTTGTCTTTTTTAATTTGTTTCACTTTAATTTTACTTAGTTTTATTTTTAGTTTTTAGTTGGCTGGCACTACATTACACTACATCGTGCCTCCACTGTAGCTGCTTTTATACTGTGCGGTTTCCTCATTGACATATTTCTAAGCGCTTCTATTTCCAGAAGTTACTAGTTAGTTATCAGCTATAAAATTACTCAGCTGTAACTACAGATGCACCATTTTATAGCTTCACTCATTGCATACTTTCGTGAGTATCTCAGATATATGCATGTGGTTATGCGTTGCTTCTCCGCTGCGTGTACGTACATATGTGCAGACATAATGATTGATTCGTTTATGTAGATACAAGTGACTGTCTGCCTTATTGTTGTTGTGACTTCATTTACTTAGCATCAGACTAGTGATGTGAGTATCACTTAGTGTCACTAATATTCGTCACATTATTAAGCATACAAAACAAACAACAACAGCATTTCGAGTGTACAGCTGGGTATGTAAAATTCGGTTTCACCCGAACTTAGACTTCCTTACTTGTTTTAACTTTTATATATATATATATATAGAGTGGAAAAAAATAATAAAAAAATAAAATAATATTAATGGCTGCCTATCGAGATAAGAATCATTTAGTCTGATGTTGTTATTTGGATGGTTCGATGGGCCTTGTCGACAATCCATTCCTCTTGCTTTCATTGCGGTTGGAAAGGCCTAGTTTCCACTCCACGATTTCTTTCTTTCGTATTACTACCGCGGCACAGCTTACACTAGGCTTCTCAACCCCCTTATTATATTTGCGACCACATCATACACTTCCATCTATTTTTTACTTAACTTAAATTTGGGTATATGATAAAGAAATGTCACAGAGGGTGTTTTAGATTTTTGGTTTATTTTATTCTGACTTCATATGAGCACTGCCTTCCTATGTGTGAATCATATTGTTTGGCTCAAAGTAATCACAAGCTTTTCCATTACTTTAAGAAGACTTCAGGCAATTGCGTGTTCTCCGACTTTGATTTTAATAAGACAGCAAACAAGGACTAATGTAATTGAATTTAAAAATTTAAAAACTAACTTTAACTATACTCCATAACTTAAAAGCACTGTAAACTAATTTGGCTAGTTTTTCGTTAACAATTTAATGCGGGCCAATAGCAATAACACTAAAAGCACAGAAGAAGCAAACCACAAAAACTTGCAATTATAATTTCATTAACGAAAACACATACATACATAGGCATAAATTGTTGGCGTACGAGTGCAAGTCCTTTTCACTAGCTGTGCAATAGAAAGCAGCAATTATTACAAAAAAAGTGCTCTTCAAAATAAAAGCAAACAAAAAGTAGCCAAAGTGGAAGTACGTATGAGCCACCGCCTACAACAGCCGACCAAATGTTTTGGTCACACAGAAACTTTGACATTAAGCTATCGTTATGTAATAACTTTTTACTTTATTCTTCTTTTCAACTTTTTTTGAAATTAGCAATTGTTAATATACGAGATGTATTCTCGTCTAGGGTGTAGTGGAATTTTGCAAGTTAGTCTTATGTAAATATTTTTTATATTTTTTTTTGGCCATTGCATTATTATTATTTCTGGAGCACGCTTCAAAAAGTTAGTACTCTTAGCTTTTGTTTTTAATTCTTGTGAGTGCCTTTTTTCTGTTAGTTTTTTAAATAAGTTTCTTAATCCACGGATTTCATTTTTTCTAATTTCACTTTTATTATAATTTCTTTGTCAATTTAAAGTACGTGTTAAGCATAATAATTTTGTGTAAATTGAAAGGGTTTATTTCTCTTTATACCGATTAGACTATAACATTAAAATTACACAAAGTTAAAAAAACCAGTTTACTTAAAAGTCTAATTGTAAAAATTTTGCAGTTTCTTAGTGCTGGGATGATAAGCTTAAAATATATTTAAACAAGTAAGGAAGGCTAAGTTCGGGAGTAACCGAACATTACATACTCAGCTGAGAGCTTTGGAGACAAATAAGGGATAATCATCATGTAAGAAAATTAACCTAGGGTAACCCTGGGATGGGTTTGCATGACATGGGTATCAAATGGAAGGTGTTAAAGAGTATTTTAAGAGGGAGTGGGCCATAGTTGTATAGGTGGACGCCATTTCGGGATATCGCCATAAAGTTGGACCAAAGGTGACTCTAGAATGCGTTTGTACGATATGGGTATCAAATTAAAATTATTAATGTGGGTTTTAAAAGGTAGTGTCCCTTAGTTGTATATGTGAAGGCGTTTTCGAGATATCGACCAAAATATGGACCAGAGTGATCCAGAACATCATCTCTCGGGTACCACTAATTTATTTATATATGTAATACCACGAACAGTATTCCTGCCCAGATTCCAAGGGCTTTTGATTTCGCCCTGCAAAACTTTTTCTTTTTCTTCTACTTAATATGGTAGGTGTCACGCCCATTTTAAAAAGTTTTTTCTAAAGTTATATTTTGCGTCAATAAACCAATCCAATTATCATGTTTCATCCCTTTTTTCATATTTGGTATAGAATTGTGGCATTTTTTTCATTTTTCGTAATTTTCGATATCGAAAAAGTAGGCGTGGTCATAGTCGGATTTGGGCCATTTTTTACACCAAGATAAAGTGAGTTCAGATAAGTATGTGAACTAAGTTTAGTAAAGATATGTCGAATTTTGCTCAATTTATCGTCTTAACGGCCGAGCGGAAGGACAGGCGGTCGACTGTGTATAAAAACTGGGCGTGGCTTCAACCGATTTTCGCAGGAAACAGTTATCGTCATAGAGTCTATGCCCCTACCAAATTTCACAGGGATTGGTAAATTTTTGTTCGACTTATGGCATTAAAAGTATTCTAGACAAATTAAATTAAAAAGGGAGGAGCCACGCCCATTTTGAAATTTTCTTTTATTTTTGTGTTTTGTTGCACCATATCATTACTTGAGTTGGAAGTTGACATAATTTACTTATATACTGTATAGGTATTAAATTTTTTATTAAAATTTGACTTTTAACAATTTTTTTTTAAAAAGTGGGCGTTTTCGTCATCCGACTTTGCTAATTTTTATTTAGCTCACATATAGAAATAGGAGCAATGTTCCTGCCAAATTTTATCATGATATCTTCAACAACTGCCAAATTTCAGCTAGCAAAACTTTTAAATTACCTTCTTTTAAAAGTGGGCGCTGCCACGCCCATTGTCCAAAATTTTACTAACTTTCTATTTTGCGTTACAAGGTCAACCCACCTACCAAGTTTCATCGCATTTGCCGCCTTGGGTAATGAATTATCGTACTTTTTCGGTTTTCGAAACTTTCGATATCGAAAAAGTGGGCGTGGTTGTAGTCCGATTTCGTTCATTTTAAATAGCGATCTGAGATGAGTGCCCAGGAACCTACACACCAAATTTCATCAATATACCTTAAAAATTTACTCAAGTTATCGTGTTAACGGGCAGACGGATGGGCGGACGGACATGGCTCAATCAAATTTTTTTCGATAGTGATGATTTTGGTATATGGAAGTCCATATCTATGTCGATTCCTTTATACCTGTACAACCAACCGTTATGCAATCAAAGTTAATATACTCTGTGTGCAAAGCACGCTGAGTATAAAAATGGCTGATAAGATTTAAGATACCCTTTATATTGTAACGAATTTCGGTAATTCTTATTTTGCACCTTTTGCTATCGTTCAAATCGCTGAACTGTGGAATAAATAATTGAAATATTTAGTATAGCAAGCAATGTATCCTTTATATACAACTCCACTGTAGTAGTAGTGCTTCACAATTACAATACTCGCGTACTTCACTAATAGCGTATTAAAATCAAACTGATGCTCATAGGGTCTAGACTTTTCACCAACAACCTTCTCAAACAATTTCTTATTTATTTCTCATTTTTAACACGCTTTTATTAGCTTGGCCTGGATGTAACGGAATCTTTGAGCCTAATTTTCACCGGTTTCTAGAAGTCTGATTAATTTGAAACTTTGCATACGTATCAAGGACTGATGACAATGCATTAATGTGATGGTGTGGTGACATAAGGTCAACGGCCATAAGGTCAATTGGTCTTATTACCACTTTGAATGGCCATAAGTTTGATTGAAACTTTGCACACGTATCATGGGTCGATGACAATGCATTAATCTGATGGTGTGGTGACATAAGGTCAACGGCCATAAGGTCAATTGGCCTTATTACCACTTTGAATGGCCATAAGTTTGATTGAAACTTTGCACACGTATCACGGCTCGATGACAATGCATTATTGTGATGGTGTGGTGACATAAGGTCAACGGCCATAAGGTCAATTGGCCTTATTACCACTTTGAATGGCCATAAGTTTGATTGAAACTTTGCACACGTATCAAGGCTCGATGACGATGCAATAATGTGATGGTGGGGTCACATAAGGTTAACGGACATAAGGTCAATTGAACTTGTGACCACCCCAAATGGCCATAGATTTGAAACCTTGCACATAATGCGAAAAACGCATTCCTTTATTAATGATAGGTGTGGATGCATGGCACATCTACGAAAGAGCATACTGGAGCCCTTTTTAACACACTTTTATTAGCTTGGCATGTATCTATCTATGTATTTATGTATCCATGTATGTATGTAACGGAATCTGGAGTGTAGCCGAGAGCCCCGGTAATGCAGAGCTCCGAACTCCGTTGCACCTTTTGAAGCATTTTAAGATAGGTACTTTTAGCTAGTTCAGCCCACCAGACCAAGGCACCATAAAGAAGAATCAGGCGCACAATGGCTGTGTAAATACAGTAGGTCACCTTAGGGAAGAATCCCCAGGAGGTGCCAATTGCCCTCTTGCAGGTGAACAGCTCTGCTGCTGCCTTCTTGGTTCGCTCCACTATATGGTCACTCCATAAAAGCTTCCTATCCAGAATGACTCCCAAATACTTGACTTGATCGCTAAACGCTAAGAACGTACCCCCAATTCTTGGCGGTGTAAGATTTGGTACTTTGTACCTCCTCGTGAAGAGAACAAGCTCGGTTTTATCCAGGTTGACTTCCAAACCTGTGGCGGGTTGTACTCCTGGAGCAGCTCCAGGATGTCAGCTGGGTACGTTGGCGTCATTGGAACCAAGGCCCTAGCCTTTGGTCGTGAGGGGATATCACGCGCCGCCACTACCTTGAGGCGCGCGCCCGGATATACCACCCCTATCAGCGTGACGGCGGCCTTATTGAGGTTGACCGACCTGGGGTCGTCACAAGCAATTAGCTTGACATTGCCCTGGAACCACCCTGCATCGGTGTAAGATGTCTTTTTAACCTTAACGGCCACCGTAGCGAGCGCGGCCTCGATCCACTTCCACTGTTGTTTCGTGATCCTGCCATCTTCGCTTCTCTCGTCTATAATGCCAATGATCTGCCGACTCTTGGCAATTTCAGTGAAAGACCGCGTCCATCCTCCCTGCGGCTTGGCCCTTTTCGGTGCCGTGGTGTTGGATTCATCCACGGACCGCTGGCGTTTCGAGGTTTCATCACTCTCGACTAAAACTTTTAAAATTTCTTGAATTAAAAAATTAATAAATAATAGTTTAAAAAAACTAAAAAAACACGCTTTTATAGCAAACCGAACTAAAAAATAGAAAATAATTTTCAATTGAAAAGAGTTTATATAACAGTAGTCAAACAAGGTCAAACAATCGTTTATAGTTAATCACCTTAAAATAAAATTATAATAAAATTTAAGTTATTAACAGAATAATTTAATTCAGAGTAAAAGGCGTGGGGTGCATTTGACTACATTTCATATCTTCCTCTCAGATAGTTGCCAATAGAATGATTGTAACATTCAATATCAAGCACCCCACGCTTTTTTCTGTGAATTAAATTATTCTGTTAACAGCTTACATTTATTATAATTTTATTTTGAGGTGATTATCTATAAACGATTATTTGACCTTCTACTACTGTTATATAAACTCTTTTTAATTGAAAATTATTTTCTATTTTTAGTTCGGTTTGCTATAAAAGCGTGTTTTTTTTAGTTTTTTTAAACTATTATTGTAGTCATATTCACGATTTCCTTCTTTTTATATGCATATATATGTTGTTTACATGGATGTATAATAACTTCGGAGCTCTTATGCACTCTCAATGTTGCCTCCTATGCACGTGCGTGTATATGACTGAGTAATATGCGATGGACCAGACATCTTTACTTGGTTTCCGTACATGAAGTGATAGAAGGTAACGAAAAGGCCGATGATTTGCCAAAGGAGGGTGCATCCCAATTCGTTTGGGAGGAATCAAAAGCAGACAAAAGTTACATATGATCCATCAAGCAGGATAGGCATGGACAAAAGCGCCGGGCTGCAAAACTTCTAAGATCATGTGCAAAGCCTACGATATTAGGCTCACAAAGTGGCTCATATCACTGAACAGAGAAGACTTAAGGCTCACGATGGGCATACTGACTGAACACTGCCTTCTGGCGTCACATGCTTATAAATTAGGCCTCGTAAGTAACAGCAAGTGTAGGAAGTGTGAGCTGCAGGAAGAAACGGTTGAGCACGTTCCTTGTTCGTGTCCTGCGCTCGCCAGGTCAAGACTACAGCTATAAGGAGCAGCAGCGTTGCCAGATTCTGAGGCAGCAATTAAGATGGGTCCTTGGAAAACTGCTATTATTGTCCATGATGACGGAGTTATTCTATAACATATGTCTTGGCACCTCATTGGGGACCTCCTATTTGGTCTTTTTCTGATAAGACTTGGACACATTCAGTTAATGTGAGGTCTTTATCGATCGGCCAATACAACCTAACCTAACTCATGGCATTTAACTAAATTTGACTTATATTCTACCTCAGTAGTGGTGTGGTTGAGCTAAGAAGAAAACTTAAACAAATGTTGAAAATGGGCGTGACCCACCCCTTTTTTTGTTACTTTTTCCAAAATACTTTTAATGCCATAAGTCGAATAGAAATCTCCCAATCCGTCTGAAATTTGGCATACAAAATTTGTTCATAGCTAAAACTGTTAAACTGCATTTTTACCGGCTCAAGTTCATAACTGGTAGCATCTGTAGCCTTTTTGCTTCTTTTGCACGAAAATGAGTTCAGAATATAACCATATTTGCATTATTGCGCAGCCTTATAACAATATTAACAACACAAAGCAAACAACAACAGCACTTCAAGTGCGCATCTGGGTATGTAATGTTCGGTTTCAACCGAACTTAGACTTTCTTACTTGTTATACATTTTTTTATGCCAAAGTATTTTCTTACATAAATTAGAGGAAAGTTTATTTAACAACACATATTTTACAAATTAATATTAAATAATTAAATTTGCATTTCAATACCCACATACAAAGCTAATGAAAGGGAATTCAGTTAGACTATTTGGGAACTGTTCACGCCGAATTTCGGTGGGAAGGGTCGTGGAGAGAGGTCAAGAGACTAGTCAAGAGACTAGCCCATAACAGAACTCGGTGGAGAGAAGTCGTTTTTGCCGTATGTTCCTAAAAGGAGCGATATCTGTTTTTATAATTTACTTAACAAAAATGTCAAAGGTAATATCAAGGAAATAAAAAAAAATTTGGGGTTTACTATACTAATTTGTACTGCTGGTTTAGCTAAAAGCAGTTTGTTATAATTAAGAACCAGAAAGAAAACTTATCTATATACAAAACAAGTAAGGAAGGCTAAGTTCGGGTGTAACCGAACACTACATACTCCGCTTAGAGCTTTGAAGACGAAATAGGGGAAAATCACCATTTATGAAATGAACCTAGGGTAACCCTGGAATGTGTTTGTATGACATGGGTATCAAATAGAAGGTACTAAAGCGCATTCTAAAAGGAAGTGGGCCATAGTTCTATAGGTGGACGCCATTTCAGGATATCGCCATAAAGGTGGACCAGGGGTGACTCTAGAATGTGTTTGTACGTTATGGGTATCAAATTAAAGGCATTAATGAGGGTTTTAAAAGAGAGTGGCCCTTAGTTGTATAGGTGAAGGCGTTTTCGAGATATCCACCAAAATGTGGATCAGGGTGACCCAGAACGTCATCTGTTCGGTACCGCTAATCTATATATATAAAAAGAAGTGTACATTTTGATTGTCACTCCATAACTCGAGAACGGATAGAAAGATTGCCATGAAATTTTTAGGAATCATACAGGAAGGAAAGATGATGGTTAGTTGATTTTGAAATCCCAAATCGGTTTAGCCATTCTTGAGTTATGATTTTTTTTTAGAAAAAATTCAAAATTTGAAAAAAAATAAAAAGAAATATACATTTTGATTGTCATCTATATATATAAAAATAAGTCCGGTTTTCCTTCCTGACGCTATAACTCCAGAACGCACGAACCGATTTCCACGGTTTTGCATTCGTTGGAAAGGTCTCGGGCTCCGTAAGGTTTGTAGCATAAATTCAGGATCGACGCACAGGGTTTCGAGATATAGGCCAAAACGTGGACCCGGGTACCCCTAGAATGTGTTTACAGAATATGGATATCAAATGAAAGCTGTTGATGAGTGCTTTAGTAGATGGTAATTTTCATACCCCTGGGTGACTAGGGTCTCGATATATAGCCCAAAACGTGGGCCCGTGAACGCCCAGATAGTGTTTTTACATTATGGGTATCAAATTGCAGCTGTTGATGAGTGCTTTAGTACAGGATAGTTTTCATACCTATTGGTGACTAGGGTCTCGAGATATAGGCCAAAACGTGGAACCGAATACACCTGGAATGTGTTTTTACATTATGGGTATCAAATTGCAGCTGTTGTTGTATGCTTTAGTACAGAGTAAGTCTTACACCGCTGGGTGACTAGTGTCTCGAGATATAGGCCAAAACGTGGACCCGGATACCCCTGGAATGTGTGAGTATTATGGATATCAAATGAAAGCTGTTGCTGAGAGCTTTCAAGTAATTTTCATTGTGATATTCGATTTAGTCGCATCAACCTGGCAAAACTGATAAATATGCATTCGAAGCCGAAATAAAGACATGAATTAATAATACCCACATACCTACTTACATACGTCCTATTCGATTTGCCTAAAATTTGGTATATACATTTGCTTATATTAGTATTTACGACGGGAAGTAGACCAGAGACGGACTGGGACTGGGATCAGGACTGGGACTGGGACTGAGACTGAGACTCGGAGCGGGGCTGGGACTGAGACTCGGAATGGGACTAGAAAAAATACAAACCACCTTCTAGGACTGGTAATAAGATATTAAGAACTGGTAATAAGATATTGAGGGAATAAAAAGGAGAGAAGGAGACTGAGAAAGACATAGAATGAGACGAAGATGGAGATAGATGAAGCGAAAATTATGGAGGGAGGAGTGAATAAAAAGATCAGAAAAAAGTGTAGAGGGGCGAGGGCAGAGTTAGACGGAAAAATGGATTAAAATGTATGCAGATAGACCAAATTTAAGGCAGAACAACGTCTGCCGGGTCTGCTAGTTTTTTATATATGTAATACCACGAACAGTATTCCTGCAAAATCCCAAGGTCGTTTGATTTCACCCTGTAGAACTTTTTCATTTTCTTCTACTTAATATGGTAGGTGTCACACTCATTTTACAAAGTTTTTTCTAAAGTTATATTTTGCGTCAATAAACCAATCCAATTACCATGTTTCATCCCTTTTTTCGTATTTGGTATAAAATTATTGCATTTTTTTCATTTTTCGTAATTTTCGATATCGAAAAAGTGGGAGTAGTCATAGTCGGATTTCGGTCATTTTTTATACCAATACAAAGTGAGTTCAGGTAATTACGTGAACTGAGTTTAATAAAGATATATCGATTTTTGCTCAAGTTATCATATTAACCCAAGCGGAAGGACAGGCGATCGACTGTGTATAAAAACTGGGGCGCGGCTTCAACCGATTTCGCCCATTTTCACATAAAATAGTTATCGTCATAGAATATATGCCCCTACCAAATTTTCTTTTATTTTTGTATTTTGTTGCACCATATCATTACTGGAGTTGAATGTTGGCATAATTTACTTATATACTGTAAAGATATCAAATTTTTATTAAAATTTGATGAAACAATTTTTTTTTAAGTGGGCGTGTTCGCCATCCGATTTTGGTAATTTTTGTTTAGCACACATATAGAAATAGGAGTAACGTTCCTGCCAAATTTCATCATGATATCTTCAAAGACTGCCAAATTACAGCTTGCAAAACCTTTAAATTTACCTTATGTTAAAAGTGGGCGGTGCCACGCATTTTGTACAAAATTTTATTAATTTTCTATTCTGCATCATAAGGTCAACCCACCTGCCAAGTTTCATCGCTTTATCCGTCTTTGGTAATGAATTATCGCACTTTTCTATTTTTCGAAATTTTCGATATCGAAAAAGTGGGCGTGGTTGCAGTCCGATTTCCTTCATTTTAAACAGCGACCTGAGATGAGCGCCCAGGAACCCCCATACCAAATTTCATCAAGATACCTCAAAATTTTACTCAAGTTATCGTGTTTACGGACGGACGGACGTACGGACATCGCTAAATGAATTTCTTTTTTCGCCCAGATCATCGATTAGTTTATGCCGTTACGGATTGCCGTTTATGCGAACAAAGTTAATATACTCTGTGAGCTATGCTCAGCTGAATATCAAAATATGGATTTAAAGCCCACACGAGAAACAAATTACGGATGTTATTTATTCCGTATATTGAACCACACCAGATTGAAAGCTGGTTTATTTAAGCATATTTAGTATGTTTTTAAGTCTGTAGGCAGATAAGGCACAGTAAGTAATTTCGTAACTGGTTATAAATATTTTTAAATATCAAAAAGGCAATAGGGCGATGATATGGAACCTAAGCGAGAGTATGAATCTGCGAAATATGTTTAAATATATGCAAATAAATTTTTTTAGTATTCAGTTTGTTATGCCAAAAATTGTAATTTAAATGTTACAACTATTTTATACTCGAAGCAATACCGTGAGCAAATTAATTTTTATACTCAGTTGAGCAGAGCTCACAGAGTATATTAAGTTTGATTGGATAACGGTTGGTTGTACATATATAAAGGAATCGAGATAGATATAGACTTCCATATATCAAAATAATCAGGATCGAAAAAAAATTTGATTGAGCCATGTCCGTCCGTCCGTCCGTCCGTTAACACGATAACTTGAGTAAATTTTGAGGTATCTTGATGAAATTTGGTATGTAGGTTCCTGAGCACTCATCTCAGATCGCTATTTAAAATGAACGATATCGGACTATAACCACGCCCACTTTTTCGATATCGAAAATTTCGAAAAACCGAAAAAGTGCGATAATTCATTACAAAAGACAACTAAAGCGACGAAACTTGTAGATGAGTTGAAATTATGACGCAGAATAGAAAATAGTAAAATTTTGGACAATAGGCGTGGCACCGCCAACTTTTAAAAGAAGGTAATTTAAAGTTTTGCAAGCTGTAATTTGGCAGTCGTTGAAGATATCATGATGAAATTTGGCAGGAAACGTTACTCCTTTTACTATATGTATGCTTAATAAAAATTAGCAGAATCGGAGAACGACCACGCCCACTTTTAAAAAAAAATTTTTTTTTAAAGTGAAATTTTTAACAAAAAATTTAATATCTTTACAGTATATAAGTAAATTATGTCAACATTCAACTCCAGTAATGATATGGTGCAATAAAATACAAAAATAAAAGAAAATTTCAAAATGGGCGTGGCTCCGCCCTTTTTCACTTAATTTGTCTAGGATACTTTTAACGCCATAAGTCGAACAAAAATTAACCAATCCTTTTGAAATTTGGTAGGGGCATAGATTTTATACGTTAACTGTTTTCTGTGAAAATGGGCGAAATCGGTTGATGCCACGCCCAGTTTTATACACAGTCTTTCCGTCTGTCCTTCTGCATGGCCGTTAACACGATAACTTGTGCAAAAATCGACATATCTTTAATGAACTTAGTTCACGTGCTTACTTGAACTCACTTTATCTTGGTATGCAAAATGAACGAAATCCGACTATGACCACGCCCACTTTTTCGATATCGAAAATTACGAAAAATAAAAAAATGCCATAATTCTATACCAAATACGAAAAAAGGGATGAAACATGGTAAGGTAATTGGATTGTTTTATTGACGCGAAATATATCTTTAGAGAAAAACTTTATAAAATGGTTGTGACACCCACCATATTAAGTAGAAGAAAATGAAAAAGTTCTGCAGGGCGAAATAAAAAAACCCTTAAAATCTTGGCAGGTATTACATTTGTATATAAATAAATTAGCGGTATCCAACAGATGATGTTCTGGGTCACCCTGGTCCACATTTTGGTCGATATCTAGAAAACGCCTTCACACCACTCCCTTTTAAAACTCTCATTAATACCTTTAATATGATACTCATATCGTACAAATTCATTCTAGAGTCACCCCTGGTCCACCTTTATGGCGATATCTCGAAAAGGCGTCCACCTATAGAACTAAGCCCCACGCCCTTTTTAAAATACTCATTAACAACTTTCATTTGATACCCATACCGTACAAACATATTCTAGAGTCACCCCTGGTCCACCTTTATGGCGATATCTCGAAAAGCGTCCACCTATAGAACTAAGCCCCACGCCTTTTAAAAATACTCATTAACAACTTTCATTTGATACCCATATCGTACAAACATATTCTAGAGTCACCCCTGGTCCACCTTTATGGCGATATCTCGAAACGGCGTCCACCTATGGAACTAAGGATTACTCCCTTTTAAAATACTCATTACACCTTTCATTTGATACCCATATCGTACAAACAAATTCTAGAGTCACCCCTGCTCCACCTTTATGGCGATATCTCGAAACGGCGTACCACCTATGGAACTAAGGATTACTCCCCTTTAAAATACTCATTAACACCTTTCATTTGATACCCATATCGTACAAACGCATTCTAGAGTCAACCCTGTCCACCTTTATGGCGATATCTCGAAACGGCGTCCACCTATGGAACTAAGGATTACTCCCCTTTAAAATACTCATTAACACCTTTCTTTTGATACCCATATCGTACAAACAAAGCTTCTAGAGTCACCCTGCTCCACCTTTATGGCGATATCTCGAAACGGCGTCCACCTATGGAACTAAGGATTACTCCCCTTTAAAATACTCATTAACACCTTTCATTTGATACCCATATCGTACAAACGCATTCTAGAGTCAACCCTGCTCCACCTTTATGGCGATATCTCGAAACAGCGTCCACCTATGGAACTAAGGATTACTCCCCTTTTAAAATACTCATTAACACCTTTCATTTGATACCCATATCGTACAAACGCATTCTAGAGTCAACCCTGCTCCACCTTTATGGCGATATCTCGAAACGGCGTCCACCTATGGAACTAAGGATTACTCCCCTTTAAAATACTCATTAACACCTTTCATTTGATACCCATATCGTACAAACGCATTCTAGAGTCAACCCTGCTCCACCTTTATGGCGATATCTCGAAACGGCGTCCACCTATGGAACTAAGGATTACTCCCCTTTAAAATACTCATTAACACCTTTCATTTGATACCCATATCGTACAAACGCATTCTAGAGTCAACCCTGCTCCACCTTTATGGCGATATCTCGAAAACGGCGTCCACCTATGGAACTAAGGATTACTCCCTTTAAAATACTCATTAACACCTTTCATTTGATACCCATATCGTACAAACGCATTCTAGAGTCAACCCTGATCCACCTTTATGGCTATATCCCTAAATGGCGTCCACCTATAGAACTATGGCCCACTCCCTCATAAAATACTCTTAATGCCTTTCATTTGATACACATTCCAGGGTTTCCCTCTGTCATTTTCCTACATGGTTATTTTCCCTTATGTTGTCACCATAGCTCTCAACTGAGTATGTATGTTCGGTTACAACCCGAACATAACCTTCCTTACTTGTTATTGCTATTTTTATGTGCGTAATTTATTAATTTGAATTGACGACATTTACCAGGGAATGATAACTGCAAACAAAACAAACTCGAACGTCATGAGAAAGCGTAAACGAATTTAATAAAGTTCTGTTTTAACAAACAAACAAAGCTATAAATTTTCAATGAAATAGCGCTAATTGTGAATATTTAAATTTCTATATAAATACTGAAGATAATCGTTGTTTAGAATCAAAACACTATAAACAGTTGAAGAGTGAGCATCACTGGAAATTGTGTACTGAGTTTAAATATTTATTCTTTTGACAAATTAGTAAAATCATTAAAAATAGATAGAAATGCGTTTTGCCAAAGCCATCGTTTTTTTCGCCATCGTAATTTTATCCATACGCATTTCTAGTACGAGCAATATACAGGAAAGAGCCACTTGCCTTAGATGTGGCTATCAATTGGAGAAACGTTGTCCATTGACGAGAGCGCCGAAACAATTGAGAATCGTTCATCATGTGTGATACAGCAGTTGTCATCAAATATCAATAAACAAGAAAAATGGTAACGAAGAAGGTCGTTTAAAATTAGATTCTGTCGTTGAATGGGCTATTGTTGCTTTGTCGATATGCAGTCTTTCAACAATGATTGAATAGTTCCAACAGGAATCATTGAAGTGATAGAAAGGAACGTTGAAGTATCTCACACGCTTTACTATACGTTCATAATAATATCAAGATTGGTACTATGGATGTTATGAGGAAAACAAACATGATCTTATATAAGATCAAAAAGGTAGCAAAGTAGCGCAAGTCAAAAATGTCATTCGTTGCGAGCTATGGTCGAACTCGCTTATTACGTTCTGAAAGCCACTGTTGGCGAGATACAGAAGTATGCATACAGTTTTTTTGTAGCTTAAGCTGTTAATAAGAGCTATTTACTTTTGCTCAAATATTGTTAAACGACTAGAGATTTGAAAAATATGTAAGAAATTAAAAGTAAATATAATATGTGAGTCTCAAACGCATCTATATATGCATTTTATTGCAAATCGGCTGCTGAGTGGAATATCGTCCTAAACTCAGAACATCTTTGAAAACGTTTTTACAGAATTGTTTGACTTTAGATATGGCATTTATGAAAAAATTCTGAGATAAAGCATTCTTGAAATGAATTCTAAAAGGTTGTCTTAGAAACCAATATTGAAATACTGAGCTTTTGTAAAAATATACCGAAATAGTGCGCTTTGAGCTGGCATCGAGATCGAAATAGGGTTACATTCCTCTCATCAATCGGAATATTTTCTTTATAAAATTGTGAAGATGAAATTACTTAAAAATATTTTAAATTTCACGCTTTCACAGTGACTGAGGGAACTAATCGCTGGCATTTTGGTCCTGGTAAATCTATCTTTGGCCATGTGGTAATTTGCGCCAATTATTGAAAAAAGAAAACGCTAAATACCTTTAAAAATGTTTCTCTCGAATTCTAGGGAGCCGCTCATCTGGTGTTCCTGCTTCTGTACCGACTTGGACCGACTGATTCAAGCCTTACTCAGTATCGCGATGCGAATGAAATTTTTTAGTTGGCGGGTTTCATTTACTTTCCATCGCGATATAAAATAAAGGTTAAATATCTCAACTCGTTTTATATGCGATGCTTAAACGGTTGACTCCGCCGGTCGAAGTTTGCTGGATCTCCTCTTTTTTTAGAGAGGCAAAGACACTGAGATTGCAATCGGCATGCATGCATTTGTCCGATCGTATCTTGCATAGACACATACTGGATTCGCTCTTCATACAATCCATCAGTGACCGCAGCTTTTATCTTTTTGATGTGTAAAGATTTTTAATCACGATATGGGGAAATGCGTAAGGTAAGCAATCTTTGGAAGCGGTATCGTGTATGGGGAAATCCAGAATGTAAGCGTAAGTGTAGTCACTACACTGTAGCGTAATGTGGACACAATTTTGGGTTGTAACTCATTTCTTATCGGCGTATTAAAGGCTTGTTATAGATGTGCTATCGACGAAGTATAGATGAGTAATTTATATGTTATCGAGAGATTGTCTATTGTAACAAAGCTATCGATGATTTTGCTTTCGTAAAATTATTCAGTTTCTGTCGAAGAATTATCAATTTATATCTAAATGTTATCGGCACGTTTTGAAAAAGTTATCTTTATGCTATCGAAAAGTTATCGATTCGATGTTCGCTAATGTTACCACTTTGTTATGACAAAATAGCGATATGCTATCAAAAATAATACGATATGTTCTAAAAAATTATACGTTATCGGAAAGATATCGGTTTATTATAGGTTTTTTCGAAAAGTTATCGATAATATATCGAAAATTAACGGCTGCTATCGGGATGCTACGAATTTGTTACCAGCGGTGTTATCGATTCGTTACCGAAATGTTATCGATTTGCTATCGTAAGATTACCGATTGTTATAAAAAAGTTGTCGATTTGATATCGAAAAGCTATCAATTTGTATCAAAGTGTTACCCGTTTGCTACTAGGGTGTCACCGATATATTTTCGATGGCTTGCTATAACGCGGGCGCTGATAAAACTTCTTCAACAAATCGATGGCACATATGTAACCCGTCGATAACAAGCTTATGAGAACCAATAAGAAACCGATGACTCGGACGATATTTGATGTAAAAATGGATCACCCTTCTCATTCCGAATTGGATTCTGGTAAAGCTGCCTCTGTTGTGGTCTAATTCAAAGATTGGTGAAGTAATAAAACAAAGATGGTGAATTTCTGACGCAAACCAAAAATTTTTTAATGTTCTGGAAAATAGGCATGTCACCGCCATCACTTAGTAAATAATATTTATAAATGACCAAAATCGATAATATAATTTTATGATTCGGGAGAAGTATGGTTCTTGGTATTATATATGCACGATATACCAACGAGGAATTCAGCCACAAACCCCAGCGGTTTAGGGGGCTTAGAATATACCCGCGCAGTTATGCCTGTTGTAAGCGGCGACTAAAGTACCCAAATTTTTCAAGGAGTTGTGTAGCGCAAGCCTTGCTAGAGGTTTCCAGTACAATTTATAGCTTCTCCAACCCAATGTCAACCTCACCTATGATGAATTATGTTCTTTAGCAGCCGCGGCTCTGGCGACTTCAAGTCTATGGAACTAGGAGGTGGGGGGAGGTATGGCCTAAAAGGTTCAATGTACTCATTGAACATAGTTTCCGAGATGGTAGGGCCTTTACCTTAATGCTGTTTGTTATCGAAACGTACCGGATCTATATCCAGCAAAGGACTATCAACATCGGTAACACTCCCCAAAAGCTTCGAGGTGTGTCCTTATCGGTACAACAACAACAGCAGGCGGAGCCTTTCTTCCAAATCGCGTTGCGTATCGTTTGACTTGAAATTTCCTTCGAAATCGGTAAGTGTATGAAATCTGCATTAAAAAGTAATTTTCTACAAAATTTGGATACATTTTAATAAAAAATGGCAAAAGTATTATTATATTTGTATTGCTCGCATAGTTTTGTTTAGTTACCAAACGCGATTTGTTTGTTTTCCTAATGCGATTGTCCGCTTATAGATACCCAACCGACCAGAGAAGTTTCCAAACTCCCCTTTAGGACCCCTTGAGCGATGTGCCCAAGAGATGCTCCGAAGAGAGGATCCGAAAATTCTCCTACTGGAGAGCGTCTTAATCGCATTAAAATAGTGTGCTCTTAGTCGTTGAGAAGCGCCTGAAACTATTTTTATGTTAAATCTATTCAATGCCTTCTATCCCATTTTCTCTGACCCTTGGGAACTTTAGCCTTCCCTTTTGGTCATCAACGTCTTGGCAAAACAAAAAAGAAATGCTGTCACAAAATGTCATTAAGGCGGGATATACTCGTACTGCATAATAATAAAAGCGCTCCATTGTACTTCACAAATGCTCTTTGCGTTCTCCCCCATTCACTGAAGTTGAAAACAAACTCCTTAAACCATTCGATCAACCAGTTAGTGGGGTGCTTTGGGGTATTTTTTTTATTTATTTGTAAGAAACAAATTCTACAATTGATGACACACTTACTGCACACATCAGCTTTCGGAGCACTTGTTTGAGAGTGTGCTGTAGGAGACTTCTTTGCTCTTATATCGATACTTTAAGTATTTTGTTCGCTGGGTTTTACATACTAGACCACCCATTAAAAACAAAAAATATGTAAATGTCAGGCGCGATAATCTCCGAAGAGATTTTAGGCGGAGGTTCTCTTCCAATTTGCGTCGTGCTCCTTTTTAATTTTTCCTACAAATTGGCGGGACGGGACCTACTTGTTTTATGCCGACTCCGACTCTGCGAGGCAGATGAGTTTTCACTGAGAGCTTTTCATGGCATAAATACACTCGGAATGCTTGCCAACACTGCCGAGTGGCGACCCCGCTTAGAAAATTTTTCTTCTAATTGAAAAACCTTATTTCGAAAATGTTGATGTGCTTTGCCCGGGGTGTGAACCCACGGCATTCGGTGTGGTAGGCGGAGCGCGCTACCATCACACCACAGTGGCCGCCGACTACCCATTATGCCAATAAAACTCAGTCGCTGTCTAATGGAATGGCTTCTATGAAAACTGATTTAAGTATTTGTATTTGCATAATACTTTCTTCCAAATTATGGCTACCAAGTATTGCCTACGCATATGCCCTAGAAATCTTCGGAACCAAATCATGTGGATTGATTGTCAACAATAGGTAAATGGAACTAGTCCATTTTATGAAGATTTATAAGATGTGTTCCTTTAGGTATATCGCTAATACTTTCAGTTCGGGTTTGATATCAGAGGCTAGGAAGGACACGGTTGTCTTGCAGGGCCATCGGGAAGCCCCAACTTTTTTCGCCTAGAGGATATGGGGTCATTGTATGCCGAAACATACTGGACATGATTACCAATATCACAGTAAAGGTTTTCGTACAACCAACAGCGCTGCTTGGTATCAACAGCGTAATGAGAGCGCTTAATTTAGTGCTACGCGTATATCCACTGGGTACTTCGGGCAAAGCAGACGGGCTCTCTGACTTTATGGTTACACTCCAGCTTCTAGCAAGCTTTGACTTAATGCCAAGCAGAAGAGACTTTTTCGTATCGATAATTGCCCCTGAGCAGGCTACAATACTATATCGAGGAGGAATGGGGGAAGTGACCAAAATGGGGTATTGGATCAATTAACTAGCTCACAGATGGATTTAAGTTTAATGGGAATGTTGGTGGAGGGGTTTTCAGTCAGGATCTTGATGTTGGCGATAATTTAAAGGTTTCCGATACTTAAGTCTCTTTTAAGGGGGTGGGATGCTCTCTAGCAACGCTGCGACGAAAGCTTAACGTCTACTTGGCCGCAAATTGGAAGTTTTAAAATAAGTGGAAGGATAAAAAACTGGCCAAATAAGGTGCTATCTGAGCTAAGAAGAACTTATTGCACTTCTTCTTTCTTTATATTCCGTTGTCATTTTAGTGAAAATTTGAATTTAGTACTGATCAAGCGTAATTTAAATAACTTATTTAAATGGTAGTTCATGAAAACTTTGATTCTGGTTTCATTAAAGAGCTAAATCGGGCCAAAAGCTGGTCGGACAGGATCCTTTTAAATAAAAAGTATTCAACTAAACTGTATATGGTTATGGTATTTTTCCGGAAATGGTCATAAGATCAAACGAATATTTCTTAAATGGCTATAAAGTGAAGTTAAGAAAGGATATTAAGTCAATTGATCTTATGACCATTTGAAGTGGTCGTAAGGCCAATTGCTCGTTTAGCAATTAGCAATGGTCATAACGGCAATCAAAATTCGTCCGTTGACCTTGTGTCTCCTTACCTTCGAGCATATATCGGCTTAAAACAGGTCCGGTGAGAATTTATTTTAAATAAGAAATATATTGACCTGTGGCCATTTGAAGTGACCATCACGCTAGACTATGATGCGATCGAGGGTATAGGGGGCCTCCTGACCTTACCTGCTTTTAAATACAGGGCACGATAACCTCCGAAGAGATCTTAGGTCGAGCTTCTTTTCCAATTTGGGTCGTGCATCTTCAAAGAACTTCTCCTACCACTTAACGAGACTTAAAATAATTTACCACCAAAGTAACTTCTTACACGTATAATTATATGTTACAAAACATCTACTTATTATTCAAAATTACTCGTTGCAGACACAATCAAAACACTAAACAAATAATTGTTTTTTTATTGCAGTACAGAAATTTGAATTGACGTCATTTAGAATAATGCTCCCGAAATTGGGACCAAAACAAACTCGCACGTCATGAGAAATTGTAAAAATTTAGATATCACTTTTTATATTCAGTTGAGCAGAGCTCACAGAGTATATTAACTTTGATTGGATAACGGTTGGTTGTACAGGTATAAAGGAATCGAGATAGATATAGACTTCCATATATCAAAGTCAAATCATCAGTATCGAAAAAAAATTCGATTGAGCCATGTCCGTCCGTCCGTCTGTCCGTTAACACGATAAATTGAGTAAATTTTGAGGTATCTTGATGAAATTTGGTATGTAGGTTTCTGGGCACTCATCTCAGATCGCTATTTAAAATGAACGATATCGGACAATAAACCACGACCACTTTTTCGATATCGAATATTTCGAAAAATCGAAAAAGTGCGATAATTCATTACCAAATACGGATTAAGCGATGAAACTTGGTAGGTGAGTTGAACTTATGACGCAGAATAGAAAACTAGTAAAATTTTTGACAATGGGCGTGGCACCGCCCAATTTTAAAAGAAGGTAATTTAGAAGTTTTGCAAGCTGTAATTTGGCAGTCGTTCAAGATATCATGATGATCCAGGATACTTTTAATGCCATAAGTCGAACAAAAATTTACCAGTCCTTGTGAAATCTGGTATAGGCTTAGATTCTAGGACGATAACTGTTTTCTGTGAAAAAGGGCGCAATCGGTTGAAGCCACGCCCAGTTTTTATACACAGTCGACCGACTGTCCTTCCGCTCGGCCATTACCGCGAAAACTTGAGTAAAAATCGATATATCTTGTATTGGTGTAAAAATGGCCGAAATCCGACTATGACCACGCCCACTTTTTCGATATCGAAAATTACGAAAAATGAAAAAATGCCATAAATATATACCAAATACGAAAAAAGGGATGAAACATGGTAATTGTATTGGTCTATTGACGCAAAATGTAACTTTATAAATGGGTGTGACACCTACCATATTAAGTAGAAGAAAATGAAAAAGTTTTGCAGGGCGAAATCAAAAGCCCTTGGAATCTTGGAAGGAATACTGTTCGTGGTATTACATATATAAATAAATTAGCGGTACCCGACAGATGATGTTCTGGATCACCCTGGTCCACATTTTGGTCGATATCTCGAAGACGCCTTCACATATACCACTAAGGACCACTCCCTTTTAAAACCCTCATTAATACCTTTAATTTGATACCCATATCGTACAAACACATTCCAGAGTCACCCCTGGTCCACGTTTATGGCGATATCTCGAAAAGGCGTCTACATATAGAACTAAGGTCCACTCCTCACCCCTGGCCCACCTTTATGGCGATATCTCGAAAAGGTATCCACCTATAGAACTAAGGTCCACTCCCTTTTAAAATACTCATTAACACCTTTCATTTGATACCCATATCGTACAAACAAATTCTAGAGTCACCCCTGGTCCACCTTTATGGCGATATCTCGAAAAGGCGTCCACCTATAGAACTAAGGCCCACGCCCTTTTAAAATACTCATTAACACCTTTCATTTGATACCCATATCGTACAAACAAATTCTAGAGTCACCCCTGGTCCACCTTTATGGCGATATCTCGAAAAGGCGTCCACCTATAGAACTAAGGCCCACTCCCTTTTAAAATACTTATTAACACCTTTCATTTGATACCCATATGGTACAAACAAATTCTAGAGTCCCCCCTGGTCCATCTTTATGGCAATATCTCGAAAAGGCGTCCATCTATAGAACTTAGGTCCACGCCCTTTTAAAATACTCATTAATACCTTTCATTTGATTCCCATATCGTACAAAATAAACTCTAGAGTCACCCCTGGTCCATCTTTATGGCGATATCCCTAAATGGCGTCCATCTGTAGAACTATGGCCCACTTCCTCTTAAAATACTCTTTAATAACTTCCATTTGATACACATGTCATACAAACACATTCCAGGGTTACCCTAGGTTCTTTTTACAACATGGTGATTTTCCCTTACTTTGTCTCCACAGCTCTCAACTGATTATGTAATGTTCGGTTACACCCGAACTTAGCCTTCCTTACTTGTTTTACATAACAACAAACGAAATTTGCAAATAAACATGAATTGGCATTAATTTCCAATATTTACATATATAAAAGGCGACGAATTACGATACAAGTTAACAAAACCATATTAACAGTAAAAGAGTTAACATAGCTATTTGCAAGCTTATAAAAAAGTTAAAACCTGTTTTATATCAAACACAACTAATAAGAACAGCCAAAGCAATGAATCAGCTTACTCCTAAAGTCACGATCATCTTCGCAGTTGTTATGGCTATGCGTGAAATAACTGTAAATGCACAACGTGATAAGCAGTCCTTCGAATTGGAGTTTGAATATCAATTGGAGGATTTTTTGGGCATAGACACGAACGCTGATATAAACGAGAATCGGTCGTTATGCAAGAGTTTATCACAGATCGATAATGAAAAGGTTCAAGTATTTAGCGAACACGGCAATCGTTATAAAATGGATGCTGTAATGGAATGGGCAGTCGTTATATTGTCTATGTATAATCTAGCCACCATGATTGAATAATTTTTACAAGTGAATACCTTCGTGGTGGGAATACAAACTGCACACTTGAAAAAAAGCGATGAGATATAGGAGTATTTCATACGTTTTGAAACTTCATTGAAAGGAGATTCATTAAAACGAGAACAACTGAGGTATAGCAGAACCAAACAAATAGTACATTGAATAAGCCTCGATCGATAGCGCTGTTCTTTGGATGGTCGTGGGTAACTCGTTGAATGCATCATAGAAATATTAACTATGCGAGATATGAGCGCACTGTATATACATTAGGGTGGGTCAAATTTATTGTTGAAAAGGCACATCCAGTTTCTGAATCTATGGGTCATACTAATATTGTCCATGGGACCATAGGTCTGAAATGAATTTCGAGCCTCCCTAATTTTTTTGGAAAATTTTATATCCCAATCCGAATAGCGGCTCTCACAAATAAAATACATGAAAATAAATGTCAAATTCGGATTCGGATTTGGATATATAATTTTCTAACAAAATTAGGGAGGCTCGAAATTCATTTCAGACTTATGGTCCCATGGACAATATTACTCAGTATGACCCATAGATTCAGAAAGTGGATGTGCACCTGAAGGTGTTTTTTCCCCATACAAATTTGACTCGCCCTAATATACATACATATATACTTTGTATAGCTTTAAAGTATCATGTGAATGTATAATTTTTAAATATTCTAAAACTAATAAGTTTGTATAACACGAATTGTGACGTATTTGCAAATAAAACATATAAATAACAATAATAAACATAAAACAAAACAAATTGGGTTTCCGAAGCATTTACTTGTATGGCTCGCAAGCTAACTCGCGAATCGGACACAACAAGTTTTGTTTAAAAACAGTATTTCAAGGTTGTTTAATGTAACGTCTAGTATGCGTCAGGGTAGTCATTTGGGTTACTTTTTACCTTGTTTATAAATGACTTACCGCAAAATCTCATACATTCCCGAACTCCTATGTATGCGGACGATGTAAAACTCTGCTACTCATACTTACCTTCTGAGTCTTCCCGTGTGGAGCTTCTTCAGACAGCCTTGGACTCGTTTCAATGCTGGTGTATTGCAAATTTACTAGTGTTGAACTGCTCGAAATGCAAACGAATGACATTTCACCCACTGAAGGCAACTTTGACATCGTATACGCTAAACAGCACGCCTTTGGAGCGTATATCTTTTGTAAGTGATCTAGGCGTTCTTTTTGATCCAAAACTAACTTTAAATATGCATATTGCAATTGTAAGCACAGCTTGTGGCTATACTCGGATTCGTGAAGCGATGGGTTGAGGAGTTTAATGATCCGTATCTGATTAAGACCCTCTACACATCTTAGAGTATGGTTCATGTATCTGGTGCTCAGGGTATCAAAACTTTATAAAGCGTATTGAGTCGGTACAAAAGCAATTCATTATATTTGCACTACGTGGTCTTAACTGGAATTCAAGTGTACATTTGCCACCATATAGAAATAGGCTTCGCCTTATTAATCTGCCAAACTTTAGAAAATAGAAGAACTTTATTCGAGATTGACTCCTCTGTTCTTGTTAGTCGACTAAATTTTGCTGTTCCTGCTAGAACGTCCAGGCACTTTATACCTTTTCATTTACCACTTTGCAGGCAAAATTTTGCCAAAAATAATTCACTGCGTAACTGGTGTTCGCACTGCAACAACTTGCAAAATAAAACCTTTTTTAAATCAAATGAAGCTTTTTTAAGTTTTTTTAAGTCAAATCAAACATTTTTCAAATGAGGCTTTTTTCAAGTCAAAGGAAACTTTTTTCAAACCAAATGAAGCGTTTTTCAAGTCAAGGAAACTTTTTTCAAACCAAATGAAACTTAACGTTAAACTTAAAAAATTAAATTTTTCGAGACCACCTTTTTCGGTGTACTGAATAATATTTTCACAAAAAAAAACAAATATTGTTTGCCTACCCTACTACATTTACGTACCTATGGACTGGTAAGTGGAATATCACCCAATCTCGACCGTCAGTTCAAAAACGTCCTATATCAGAAGAAATTTTCAAAATTGTTTTCATAATTGCACCTTTTCACATCAAAATGTATTTAATTCATGCTCAGATAGTACTTTTTTTCAAAAATATGCTGAAATAGGAAGTTTTTGAATAAAAGCCTGAAGTAGGGTCTTCTGCACGATAAATCTAAAATAAGGTGTTTTTCAAAATTTTTTGTTATAAGACGTTTTTTCAATCGACTGCCGAGATAGGATATGAAGCTACGATTTTAAGAGCACATACGCCAAGAAATTGCTTGTTTCATTTGTTTACATAAATTTTCCTTGAAAACGTGTCATTTGAAATTCATTTGAAAAAAATTTCATTTGATTTGAAAAGAGTTTCATGCGACTTAAAAAAGTCTCGAGAATGCTAAATTGTTCCCATTAATATTAAGAGCCACTTTTCGGTAAGTATATTCCGAAGGCTTTACTGCAGTCTATTACTTAAGGAAAATAAAATGCAAATGTAAGGCACGATACCCTTCGAATGGATTTTAGGCCGAGCTTCTCTTCCGATTCGCTACAAATTGGTGGGACGGGACCTACATGTTTTATGCCAACTACGAACGGCATTTACAAGGCAGATGAATTTTCACTGAAAAGCTTTTCACTGCTAAGGGGCGACCCGCCGGGGCTTGAACCCCGGATCTTCGGTGTGATAGGCGGGGCACGCTACCATCACACAACGGCAGCCGTCGCACAGTGGCGCCTCTGCCGTTAAAGCATGGCAAAAATCAAAAAAATCATGAAAGCCCTCGCTAAATCTAATACATAATAGAGAATTTACCAGGGATCAAGAATATACAACTTTTTTTTTCACGGAAAATTATAGTTTACCAGGTAGAGACGCTCAAAGTTGCCAATTTTCAACATTGGCAAAAATTTTAAATTTTTCTCTTTTTCGTTGTATTTAAAATGGTTTTGTGAGTAAATAAGGCGGCCGGTTGTCGTTTTCTTGTATAGCAATTAAAGATAATTTAATTTAGGATTGAAACAA